>JAODJX010000042.1:3035146-3052412 GCA_026776945.1 Isichthys henryi
CACTCATTACATCCAAAGTATGCAGAAGAGACTCTCTGAATGCACAGCACTTTGAACCTTGAAGCAGATGGGCTACAGCAGCAGCAGATCAAACTAGTGGCCACTCCTGTCAGCTAAGACCTGGAATCTGAGGCTACAGTGTGCACAGGTTTACCAAAATTGGACAATGGAAGATTTGAAAAACTGCATGATCAAATGAGACTTGATTTCTGCTGCAACATTCAGATATAAGGGTTGGATTTTAGCGACAACATGAAAGCATTGATCCATCCTGTCTTGTATCAAGAAGTCAGGCTGGGGGTGGTGGTGTAATGGGGGGGGATATTTTCTTTGCTCAGTTTGGGCCATTTAGTACCAATTGTGCATCGTTTGAATGCCACAGCCTACCTGAGTATTGCTGCTGACCATGTCCATCCCTTCATGACCACAGTGCATCCATCTACTAAAGGCTACTTCCAGCAGGATAAGACACCATGTCACACAGCTCATACCATCTCGGACTGGTTTCTTGAACATGACCATGAGATCACTGCACTCAGACGGCCTCCACAGTCACCAGATCCAGTCACTCAGTCCAGTAGAGCATCTGTGGGATGTGGTGGAACGGGAGATTCGCATCATGAAGGTGCAGCTGACAGATCTGCAGTGGCTCTGTGATGCCATCATGTCAACATGGACCAAAGTCTCTGAGGAATGTTTCAAGCACCTTGTTGAATCTATACACCTATACTGTACTTTTTATGTAATACTCCCATTTCAGTCTAGGCACAGTGTTGGTATAGTCATAACTTTTTATATTTTAGCATTTTAACAAGAACACTAATTATTTTGCATCTCAGACATCAAACGATTTTATGATGCCAGCTTCGTCATGCAATTTTTATGAAGAACTCCTAACGGCAAGCTGAGCAGCTCATAAATGCATTGTTTGTAATGAATTTGGTCTGCTTTTATTTAATGTATTATTTTTTACTTCAGTATCGATTACATATTTGTTTAGCTAACCAAAAAGGCAGAGCAGAATCCTCTGGTGAGTGTTAGCATCCCACTCTTTGTAATGTTGTTTAGTACTTCCTTGCTAACCTGGGGTATGTTTGTCAAAAGCATAGTTGGAATCATGCAACTGGCCCGTTTCAGTCGTGTAATCTGGCAATGGGGACTCTTGGGAAACGTACCCCTGAATAGGACTTATCTTCTTAGCCTACTGGTAATAAATAACCTTACATCAATGGTTTTCAGTATTTTTTTCCCTCGCCAGGTGTACTTGTGGAAAATATGCATGCATGTCCCTCAAGAGATGTAAATGTATATTGTAGTTCGTACAGGTCCATTGGGTTTGAAAGTGGGAAGGTGTATGTTAAGACAGTTGCATAACAATCTAGGATTTTTGAATCAGCCCATTTTACCACCTTATTTTACATATATGCGATTTATATTTGAAAGAGGGGGTGACAGTGTTTGAGAATAGTGGTCTGTCACTTCCATGTACCAAACTCTCCCGAGGTAAAATCACATCTTCATTCTGTGGCGTCTTCATGGCACCTTCAGGTGTACCTAATAAAGTGGACAGTGAGTGTGTATAATCAGTGTATGACTATCCTTTGAGGTAACTCCTGAGTTTGTTGTATAAATAGCTTGAAAAAAAATATCCTTTTACATTTATTTATTATATACATATTTATTTGGTGCTACCTTTGTTCAGAATACGGTCAAGTCTGCATATAACTGCAATAGTAAGTTCGCAAAACAAGAGAAGATTTCTCACATACAAATCTGAGTAGGGAATGCAGTCCAGAATCTACTGCATTCAAATACCTGAATGTAGGCTGAATTTCCTGTTGGAGAAACATTCAAATTCTATGCTGCTCAGGTGTTTCTATATTCCCAACCTATTGTTATGCAGCCTGCAAAAACATAATCGAAAGAACTGGAAGAAGATGGAAAAGAACACATTGATTAGTGTTCTAGGTCGAAGGAGCGAAGGACGAGGGGTTTCTAGTGAGGGCCATTGGTGTGATTCTGTGTGATTGGCACATGTGAAAACAAAGAACATTGATTTGGTGAAGCCGTCTCTCAGGAAATGAGGATCTCTGCCTTCTGGAAGAGGAACTGACATGACAAGGTCAGGTCGAAGGAACAAGGCAGCACCCTCCACCAATCTCCAGATTTCCCCTTCATAGACTTTACTAATGTAGCCGCACACTAAGAACTGTTTAGTTAAGCAATGGTCAAGAATAACACCCCTGCAGTCTTTGTAAGTAGAACAAACACAATTTGACGTTTGTTCATTATAACACACATTGGATTTGGGTGATCATACGATGTTCATTAATGCCCAGGTTTCATACGGCATACAGATTCTACGCTTGTCTGGTATTCTTAAACTAATCTGGGGTGGGCTACAGACATGCTTGTTAAAATGTGAAGGCTGCCTTTGTTGAGGCAAGCTCCCAAAAAATGGAAATAAAAAATGTGAAACTGCTTGCATGCAAGTGGCCCAAAAATGATCATCTTTCGGTGCATTCGTGTCATTTAGTTAGAGAAAAATAAATAAACATCAGAGGGGCTCACCTGCTGGGCCTGGTCTGGGCTATGTAGCCTGGAAGGGGCTTTAAATCCTGGCCATAGCATCATTAAGAGCCAGATTCGGACTCCCAGTTTATCCTCCTCTGGGCCATTATATATCCACGATCAATAAGCAATGTGAACTCATAGGAAGGACTACCTGGAAATCTGCGCCATTCTTGCGGCGTATTAAATGTGCAACATTCTACATCGTACTTAATCAGAAAAGAAAATCATGTTATATACGCTTAGAAAAAAAAGGGATCCAGTAGCAAGGAGGGTGGTCAGGGTAGAAAAATAAAAATGATAAAAATTAAAGTGCACTTGATTTAAAGTATCCCATCCATGGTGTATCCTGGCTTTGTGCAGCGGATAGGCTACTGGCCCCCCGACAGAGGAGATGGCGATAAGTGGTTTGAGGATGGATACATGGATGGATGGATTTAAAGCCAAAGCACGGTGAATAGATTCAAGAAATGTTTAAAATTTCCATTAAACCAAATACGGGCGTCGATCCATTAATTGCTGGTCTTCCTAAATAATTCTAATTTATGTTTAAAATTTTAAAGAAAAAATGGTGTTTTTTTGCAAAAAAAAAAAAAAATTCAGGTTTTTATAAAGTAAAACCCTATATTTTCAACAAATCAGCAAAGCTCAGGTTTCGGAAAATTATTTTTCAATTAAAGTCACACTACATGACTTACGACCACTAATGTGCTGACTTATGAACTAGAATAATTTGCATGAATGATAATTTAAAATAATAATAAATAATATGAATGAAATACAAACTAGGGAGAAAAATCAGCACAATGACAGCAACATTTCATTATGGCTAAAAGATTAAAAAGTTAAGAAGCTACATTGTAATGATGCACCTCCATGAAAACAATGCATCAGCTGAACAAGGACATTAATAAAATGTCCAGGAGGTTTACTGGAGGTCTGGCAGCCTCAGGAAATGTGACACCAGTCTCTTGCCCTCCTGGACTAGCATTCTGTCAAGGGTCTTCCCCAGCCTGCTCCGCTGTGATGCCTGAGATAGGCTCCAGACCCCCTGCAATCCTGCCCAGGGTAATTGGTTGGAGGGTGAATGGATAGCAGTACATTATCTAGTTGGGTATCTAATGTCTCTTTTTTATAATATCGTAACTTCCAAAGTTGCAACTTTTGATACATGTGAATAGTTGACTGTTTTACTGGCACAATTCAGGTCCTGAACCTGACCCAGATTCATGGCCCTGACCCAGTACCTCATGAGACTCAAACCTGCAACTATTCCAGTGTTGCAAGCCCTTTATTCTAAACTTTCAGCTGTGTACAAAGTTTCTTTGCTTCTAGAACTCTTACTGGACTAGTACAGTCAGACTGTATGCGATACTCTTGCTGCGACATGTAACACAATAACCCACATGATACACTTCTGTTCAGCACCCGCTGCCCCCTCTTAGGTGTGGCGCCTACTTCCTTTTCCTGTCTGAATTTTAGCCACAGTGCAGCCGCCCTTTTCCTAACTGAGAATCTAGAGGGACGACAGCATGCAAGTGTGCAGTCAAAATAACACTTTGGGGCCCTTATTTCTCTAGAATTGAAATGGACCATTTGAACGTTATGTGCAATTGTAGATACTGATGAAACCAAGAATTGCTTTTCTCGCCTCTCTCTGTCTTTGTCTCATTTCGTACTCGTGGGGTCCGTTATTAAAAAGTTACAGCGGATCATTCAGTCTTTGCATTTTTTTTTCACTTAAAAGGAGTAAAGAGGCGCTGAATGGTTTGATTTCAGCAGCCCTCAGATTGATTGATTACATACCTTCCTGGCTGCTTGATTATTGTGGGAATTAATTATATGTGTGACTACATGCATTTATGTAAAAGTCTACAGCATCACAGCTGCTCAGTTTTGTCTGCATAAAGGGGGGGGGGTATGAAGATATAGAGGGAACCGTAGTCCCCATGTGCCTTGTGATTTCCGTAGCTCATGATTAGCTAGCATTGCTAGCATGCTATTTTTTTTTTATGCAGAGTCTTCACGGTAGCAGAGAAGGAAAAGAAAACAAGATGAGCATGGAGATGGATCTATGTGTATGACTTCAGCTGTAAATTGACGGTATAGCACACCCCTAATGGTGGGGGAGGGTATAGGTCTGTGCTCTAACAAAAAAAAACGGGAGAAATTTCATTGTACTCTTTCTCTCCACCTTTTGGTGTAAAGTGGGACTCTGAGGAAGTGTGATTCGCGACACCAAAGCTTTGGAAGCACAGTGGATGGGGAGAGCACAGCATTTTGGTGGGTCTAGATAAACCCACCCTGCCAGAGTGCAACAAAAGCCTTTTTATAAAGGTGAATCGAAGCACTGAGGCTATTCTAGCATCAATCTCAAACATTATGTTTTCTGCTGTATATTGTCACAAACTATATCAGCATTTTCCCAAAAAAATCATGTGACCTTGGTGTGAATCTTGTGAATTTAGTCTGCAGGGTGATGTGCCCTGGGCTGTGTTGACTTTCACGTGTCTTCAGGGGTCTGAGTTTCACCTTCTAGACACCCTGAGAGAAAACCTAGCAGTTATATTTGTGAGATACGCAGAGGGGTGAGGCCAGTATTGTTTTTTTAAATTAGGCAAAAAAAGTCAACATATTGCGAGATGTAAGTATTAGTATCACTTTTGTGTTAAGGTGTCATTTTTGGTAACAAAAAATTGTTAGAAATATTTAATTTTGGATGATGGCCAATTAAGGTTAATTAAACAAATAAACATGGTTTTCACCCCACTTTGCACCTTTGTTGCAATTTTGGTTTAAATTAAAAAGTGAAATTGTCCTGATATATCTGATATTCTATAATATTCTATAATACTGCTTCCACAGTGGGAAGATATTGTTTACATTTCAATTAATTAAATTGTCATTCTTCTTTATTAGTTGATTTTATATAGCTGTTGTCGGTTTCTCATTAATTCAGTAAGTGAGTGGGACTGGGGATGATTGACAGTGTAATAATTTTTGACATGATCACTGAAGCCATCTAAATTCATTCATTAATTCTGCTCACCACTTGCCGGATTTCCTCGGAATTTGCTGTTGCCGCGGTGAAGCCTGTCCCGCTCAGCACCGGTCCAAGTCTGCTTGCAGAGGGGGCTGCGCCGGTGGAGTTGGACAGGGAGGTGGGAGAGGGAGAGTTTGTTTTTCGCTGGTACTAATCTGGATAAACCTTGGAGCCATCTGGCCTACGGACAGGCCCCATCACGACAGGAAGCAGCCTTTGTGAGCATGTGCTGTAGTTAAATAGGTCCTCCAGATGGGTCTCGAACACACAAACAGAATGTCTTGATATAAGCCGAAGGAAAACTTTTATGTATGCAAGTATGTGACATATATGTGACATAGCTGACTGTCATGCTATTAATGCAAAAAGTGGTAGGAAAAACACTGCATTTCATATAAGTATTCATTATAAGTAAAAAGGAAACTGAATGGATGGATTCATGTACAGGGTTCATTTGCCTCTTCAACCCCAATAATGTATATATGTGGTAAAAGGGTCTTAAAAATTGACTTGAATATACCCATATGTCCCTGCAATTGTTTTATTGATGTAATTTTTTGTGTAGTAAAGTAACGTTGGAAGTCTCTTAGCATGAAAATATAAGCATTTTCTGTCCAAATACATATATTATGCATTCAAATGGAATCGCATCCACGCAGAAATATTAGTTCAGATTTTTATCTGACTCCCTGGAATGGAAGCCAGCGGATAATCTAGAGAAAATGCTGTTGGGATTCCCCACAGGTTTGTCCGTACTTAGTGAGGACGCCGCCTTGGCTTGAGCGTGTGATGTGAATTTCGGAAAAAGATACTTTGGCCATTAATCAAAGGGTCGTCACTAACAGCGTGATAACTGCTGTCTGAAGACCAGTGGATTCAGTGAAGATGAATGATATTTAGAGAACAGTAGGTTGTTTTCATAAAAAAAAAAAAAAAAAAAATTCTGAAAAATTATTTAAATATGTTGCTGACATCACACTGTCGGTATGAAACAGTTTTTATTTCTACTTTATTGTGTTCATTTAATTTTTGTTTGTATATGCTGCAATTCCTTTTTACAACTGTCTATCCCTCTTCTAACCGCCTGTTCAGCTCAGACTCGCTGGCATTTTCTGATATTTTTTTATATTTTTAACTGTTATCTACTTTTACAAATGGATGTTTTTAGTGTCATTATTCAGATGAAGCACCAGGCCCAAAGGTCCAACAGTAACAGTTTCCCATGGAAGCTGAAGCTGCCAGTTTATGACATTCTCTGACCCGAGATGCTACCTGAATAGTGTTTACACCCAAAACTAGCTCATATAGCTTCCCTGTCACTGTGGGATGCAAGCGATTAATGATGCTGCTTAATGCAGCATCTTTCTATGAAATACTAACCTCTGATATGCAGTAACTTGAATAATAAGACAGAAGAAGAAGAAGATGCCTCTCTGTTGTTCAGAATACAGCATTTTCTCAGTATGAACAGAGAGTATAAAACTCAGAGAACGGAAATCTCAGTGTGTTTTTCTAGGAGAGAAACAGAGTTGCTGAAACTCCTTATTGGGATCTGCTGTCACATTTCTCAGATCATGCATTTAACGAAGTAATTGCAGGGAAAACAACCTTCTACTAGCATTGATTTCCATGCATGGATAAACATGACCAGGTAAATATTTCATCTTGTTTCATTTCATAGTTTTTTTTTTTAACTCATTCACCTGATCAAAATGTAACACTGAGCGGGGGTCATCTTCAAAGTGCATGTTTTACATTGCATCGTTTGAAAGGAATCAATCACAAAGCTAGTGTTTGGGCAGCCATGTGTGGCCTGTTCCATTGAAACTGAACAAACGTACAAGCACACACACGCGCACACTTCATATACACCTTTCATTATGGAGATTCCCAATTCCTTTCTATTGGCGTAACGCTAACCATACGTTCAGCGTCCGATCGGGCGGGCCTGTCCGCGATGCTAGCAAACGCCGTGGACGCTCTCTGACGTAGTCAGAGTAGGCGGGGACAAGGTTGTTCGCAATGCAAACTTATTTGTTGTACTTGGGCCAGACTGCATATAGGATATAATTTGTCAAAGCGCATGTAATTATGTTAATACAAGTACTACTGCTATAAGTAAGTAACGTTGAAGTTACTGACAATTTTCATTATTTTGCATTCTGTGGTGCCAATCGTGATGTTTTCATCTGAGTTACGACTCGGAGAGAAATAATCGAACACAGGATTAACTTGATGCTCTCGCAGCCCACGTTGGCCACCACCCTCCCATAGAGAAGGAATGACTTCCGGCCGCTTTGACCCTCTTGCTGCTCATGGTGTGAATGTACCCTAACCCTAACCCTAACTCTGACACCCTTTACCCCTACCCAGTCATAACCGTAAGACATTAGTGACCAGAGAAAATACACAGCTTTTGCAATTTGTAGTTTTTTTTCATTGCAGTGAGATTTTTTATTATTAAAATTGAAGTTTATATTGTGTTATATTTGGTCCCCACAATGTGGGAAATACAGACCCACACACAAAGACACATTTTTGGTCTTTGACAGCTGACTTCCAATCAGCATCACACCAGGACAGACCTCGCATCAGGCCGAGCTGAACATCCCAGAGGCGAGATTCTCCTCATTACCAACCGGCGGAGGTCGCGACCCCGACATGACACATGCTAATATGGGAACGCACATGGGCATGATTAACAAGCGGAATCGAACCTCTGAGGAAGGCGACCAATGTCTGTCCTAATGGTCAGCTCAGGGTGGGTCCAGCAGGGGCGGCGGGGATGGGGTGGGCGTGTGTGGGTGTGCGTGTGTGCGCGCGTGTGACAAGGAGACCGTCCTCGCGGAGCAGCTGGTCAGCTGCGAGCACCTACTTAATGCCATTATTATCAGCACCTAATTGCAGTAATGCCAGTCTGCCATGGCTGGAAAGCCTTGATAAGGTGGGTGATGGGGCGGGGGGTGTGGCTGGTGGGGGCTGCAGGCACAGGCAGCTTGGCATGTTCGCTCCTTTGCCGTCAAATTGGCCATAGGTACCACACGGACACTGGAGAGAACAGTCGTCGACCGTGCCGCACCTTGGTGTGGTTTTAGTATTCCAGTGCGGTGTTTACTGGGAGGCTGTCACAGTACCTGTGCCGTTTGCCGTCCGTTTCAGAGGCTGCCACTAGCTCGGGGAACTGATTGGTCCATTCTGATTTTCTACTACCATCGTGTGAATGCCATGCTGGAATGAACTGCAGGGTATTTCAGAAGTTGCTGGATACTGGCTGTAATTTCAGACTATGCTGCATCACTGGCTAAGTGCAGCGTTATGCAGTTGTTATTCGAGACATCAGAAAAAGTAAAAAAGGTGATATCATTGACTTAAATAATGGAGTGAATTATACTGGATCCCTTATTTAGTGCAGCATCAACATGACCTGCTCTGAGTCCGTGGTTCTGCAAAGCCTGAAAATGGTAGAGGTGTTTACAAGGTATGATTCATTTAGGTCCTCCTAAGTAGGGTCACACGAGGGCTTGGGGCCTGTCCCATGCAGGATAGGGCACACAGCATGGGTACAAACCCCGGAATGGTCCATCTCAGGATATGCACACACACACAAAGACACACTGGAGGTGTGAGGTGAAAGTACTACCCCTAAGGGCGCTTTCCCACTGCATCAGGTACCATACTTTTGGTACTTTGAGTACTTCAAGGTGCTGGTCTTCCACTGGCGTAAAAACTGGTCCCGGTGCAGAATGACATCACAGCGCGAGGCGGGGTATTTTGTAGTGAATTTCAAAAATGGCTGTAGTATGTTATAGGGCTGGATGATGTGCGATCTTACTAGCAACATTGCATGTTATGCACATGCTATTCTTACATTGCTAGTCAGCTAGATTAAAGGACACTTTTCCACTGCACCAGGATACCTCTTTTTGTACTTTGAGAACCAAAGCACAGTACTTCAAGGTGTTTGTTTCTACTGCTTTAAAAACTGGTACCCGTGCCGAATGACATCACAGCGTGATGTGGAATATTTCCTACTGAATACGAAAAATGTCTTTGCTATATTATTAGGGCTGGCTGACATACGATATTAATACCAACATCGCAAGTTATGCAAATGCTATATTTTACATCGCTAATACATAGCTGTATCAAGCTTTTTCTTACTTTCAGTTGTGCAGAGACATTATAGTACAGGGGGTTAAAGTTTCACTAAAACATTTCTAGTCTGTCATAGGGAAAAAAAACTTTAGCTAGCTTTG
Organism: Isichthys henryi; assembly: GCA_026776945.1. NCBI lineage: Eukaryota > Metazoa > Chordata > Actinopteri > Osteoglossiformes > Mormyridae > Isichthys > Isichthys henryi. The sequence goes on from JAODJX010000042.1 coordinate 3,045,017, forward strand.
CAATTTTAATTATTATTCCTTTTATAGATTATGTAATATATGTTTAAAGTTGACTTCCTCTGCTTCTACATGAGCTCTGCACGCGTTCTCTGAGACAATCATAATAATTTTCATCTTTGCTGCTTAAATCACCCCTAGACAGGTTTGTGAGAAATTTATGAACAATTTTTTGCTTTATAAATACCGCAATGTTTTTTTACAACAAAATCACAAAATCACTATATTTACAGCAAAATCACATACAGTACGCTATATGGGTGCTGTCCTAATATATTATTAAACAAAATACATTTCTTGTTAAGTCATCCTGATCTTTTTTGTTGTATCTGTTCTTCTGACCAGATCGCAATTTTATTTTTACTTAATTTATTGTTGTTTTCTGAGATTGTAACCTTTTTCATGAGGACATTTGTATCGTGTTTCAGCGGAAGGCTATTTGGATAACCAATGGACAAAGACAGTGTTTCGAGTCCCACCCCAAAGTACAGAAGTACCATAGAAGTACCCCAGCTGGTTTGGTACTTTCAGTACTGGAAATTTTGGTACTGATACTCGAACGGAAGTCAATGGAAAAGGGACAGTACCAACAATACCAAAGCAAAAGTACGGCACTCGGTGCGGTGGAAAAGCGGCCCAAGTCACCATTAGCCCCATAACAATTTTAATGTGATTCTCATGCTAATTAGCCATTGCTGATGTCTTCACCTTCTCTGAATGAACAGCCCGGTTTGGCCTGGTTCTGATTCTGGCTGCTCATGGAAAAGTAGCTTGTAAGGGTCTCTGCACCTGTGGAAAAAAGCTGTACAGCATAGTCCATTCTTGGTCTTTAATTTATATATAAAAAACACCTGCATAGATGAAACTGTCAAACATCTGCTGGTACATGTCTTTGTGAAGGTAAAGAAGCAGGTGGTTGCTGGTGGGTTGTATACTTGTTATAATGCACGTTAAAATCTCTTTTAAATAAAGCTACAATCACTTGTCGTTTTTATTGTCCTGTGTGATCCCAACCACAGAGTTTCTAACAGGTGGGTGGATAGTATTCGCGATTATTTGTGGAATTTCAGGAGCCCAAATTTCCAGCACGTGACACTGACGCCTTCGCTGGTTACTCCCATCTTCACAGGAAGCCTTATCATATGGGGCGGTACCCAAATTTCGAAGGAAGCAGAGCATGTGGGCTTTAAAGCTGACAAATCGGTGGCAGCTGGCCGTCCCATAAGTGGATCTGAAGTGGCTTTTTGGAGCATATCTGGTTCCTGGTAGCAGCACAGAAGCTAGAAAACCTCCCTTTTCATCGGGGCTGACGGCACAGAGCAGTGGATTTGCAGTCTTTCATGTCTGAGGTGCCTTTAAAATCCGATACCCTTGAGGTTCTGAAGAACGGAAGGTCAAAGGTTAATTTGAAGCCTGGGTGAAGCCCTCAGATGAGGGGGTGTGACAAAAACTGCTTTAAAAGCTATTACTAATCACACCTTTGTTATGTTATTTCAAATGGCCATATCTGCTAGGTCTTCCCTAGACTCTGCCCTCCACTTCCCTGAAGTCAGCTGTGAGCCATCGTCTCTTCATCTTGATACCCTACTGAGTGACATGGCATGCAAAGGAGCAGTGTCATTCTCTCAGTTCTGGCCCCAGACATGATACCAAGTAGACATCATCACAGAGCAAGAGTGGTCCAGCTCCGTGGCCCACGTGTGGGTACACAAACCAGCTTGCATTTTCTGGGGTGGTTTTCACAGATGGCCAGTGTGGCAATTCGGATTCTCGGCACAAAATGTTTCCCATGTTACTTCCTGAGGTTCACTGGGACTGACCCACTGGCCCTGTTCCTGGGCGTCTGTTTGATGTAGCTTTTCCTGACTGATTCCATTTATTACTCTGCACAGCAGAAATATGACAATTCAAAGGTGAACATCTCTCATATAACCCTTTTCATCAAGCCTCCTGTACAGTGCTTTACATTCTATAATTAAAGGAGGGCAAAGCATTTGCTTCAATACAAATTTTTCTGGGATGTTTATGTCTACAAGAGGGAGAACTGTGAAATCAAAGGCAAATTACCTTCATCTTGGAGTCCGCATGAGGACACTGCAAACCTGGAAACCGAGGCTGGAGGTGGGAAGGCACTGTGAACAGCCGCGATACTACAATGAAGATTTTTTGGGCCGTTTGCTTCCCAAACAAAACATAGCTACATTTTAATTGGTTGTGTTACAGCAACCTGAAAACTTTCCTGGCAAATCGTTATACGAAATATGAGCTGACGATGACTCTGATACACTCATGGGGAGCCGAGGGGGATAATTATTATTCTATTCTCTGATACGGAAGAAGTGTGGCATCCCATCCATCGTTTACACCCATGCACTCTTCCATATGTGTTACTTTGTTTTGGCGAATTTATCATTAAGCCGGTTTTTATATACAGGAGTCATGCTACATCAATGAGACGGTGGTCACATGCGGGTGGCATCTTTTTTTTAATTTTCTTTCAAGGAAAAAATAATTAATATGCATAAGCATGCAAATATTGTCTGGGGCGGTAGGGTTTTTTTTTTAAAAAAGAAAATAAATCCCAGAAACTCAGTGGCATTACAGCAATCGCTGGAGATGCTCTGAAAAGGAGACAGAGCTGTAGGGATCTCAAGGAAATTGTGCGCTAATAAAATTTGAGGTCATTTACATCCAAGATGGGATTGAGTGGCGGGCGTTGCCACGGCAACATTCCCACGGGCCTCCCAGCTTTCTGCTCTTGCTGACAGCAGCTGAGTGTGAGGGGGTGGGGAGGGAAAGCCAGGGAGTGAAAGATACCCAGGGAAGGTGACACAAGGAGAGAGAGAGACAGAGAGACGGAAGGGACACAAAGAACAGCGGAAAAATGTTCAATTTTTAATCAGAGCATAGTGTAGTTACATCGAGTGCTTTAAACAAAAAATACAATGGAAAATTTTGCAATAAAAGCACGGTGCACAATTTCATGTGCTCTGGATGGTGCACTGCAATGCTTCAAGGTCCCGTTTAAGTCAGCAAGCATTAGCACAGCTCAATAAACAGTCTGCTAGACTCCAAACCAGAAGGAATATGAGAAAATCTTGCCACACCTGCTCTAACCACCGGTAGCTGATTGCTTCTGTGGCTGATTTTAATATTTGGTTCCACGCGTCGCTTCGACGGTGGTCATAACCGCCTAGGCTTGCTGCTGCTCCAAGTCAGATACTCAGGGTCTTTTGGTCATTACCACAACCACGCTTTTAGAAGTATTGTATGTTTTTTGGGAGGGGCCAAGGACGTCTCTGTACAAAGTCAGGTGACGGGTCCTGTTAGTCAGCTGTGCCTAATCACAGATAGTGTTAAGAACGCTGTCGTTTGAAGGCTCACACTCATGTACATTCGAGCCAGGGTACCCAGACCCGTCTTCCCTTCCTATTCCCCATTGTGTACAAACTGACTTCTGTTTTTTTTAACTCTCCCTCAGTTTGTTTAACCCCATAACCCACATAATATGCTACCATCCCCATTTCATGTGGGTCTGTTCAGAATCCCAACCGGAGTAAGTCTTTAATATCGGAATGCTACATTTCATATTAATCTTTAATTGCAATTTATTTGTAATTTTTAGAAACTGCCCCACAAATCGTACACTGGAGATGGTGGTTGGAGGATGGAGGGATGGAGTGATGGATGAATGGATGGGTGAAGTTTAAAGCACATTTTTTGTACATTTTTTTTCTTGATAGCATTTGTGTTTGAAAATGTGAAAACAGCATAAAAGGACAATGGATTGTGCCTTATACTGCTCCAGCCGCAAATAAAGTCTGACTCTATTCTGTCCACAGACCATATCACAGACTTGTTTTGTGACTCACTTCCTGATTACCAGCTAGAGAGCTGAAACATTTCAACGGCTGCATTGAAAATAAGTCAGCCTGTGCTACCCACGCAAGTCAGCCTGTGCTAGCCACACGTCAGCCTGTGCTACCTATGCAAGTCAGCCTGTACTAGCCACACGTCAGCCTGTGCTACCTACGCAAGTCAGCCTGTACTAGCCACACGTCAGCCTGTGCTAGCTACATGTAAATCAGTCTGTGCTACCTACGTAAGTCAGCCTGTGCTAGCTACATGCAAATCAGCCTGTGCGACCTACGCAAGTCAGCCTGTACTAGCCACACGTCAGCCTGTGCTAGCTACATGTAAATCAGTCTGTGCTACCTACGCAAGTCAGCCTGTGCTAGCTACATGCAAATCAGCCTGTGCTACCTACGCAAGTCAGCCTGTGTTAGCTACATGCAAATCAGCCTGTACTAGCCACATGTCAGCCTGTGCTAGCTACATGTAAATCATCCTGTGTTAGCTACACGTCAGCCTGTGCTAGCTACATGTAAATCAGCCTGTGCTAGCTACACATCAGCCTGTGCTAGCTACATGTAAATCAGCCTGTGCTAGCTGCATGTAAATCACCCTGCGCTAGCTATACAAGTCACCCTGTGCTAGCTACATATAAGTCAGTCTATGCTAGCTACACGTAAATCAGCCTGCGCTAACTTACATGCAAATCAGCCTGTCTTAGCTATATGTAAATCAGCCTGTGCTACCTACATGTAAGTCAGCCTGTTCTAGTTACATGCAAATCAGTCTGTGCTAGCTACACAAGTCAGCCTGTGCTCCCTTACATGTAAATCAGCCTGTGCTAGCTACATGTAAGTCAGCCCGTGCAGGGTGCACAAGTCAGCATATGCTAGCTACATGTAGGTCAGTCTGTCCTAGCTACATGTAAATCAGCTTGTGCTAGCTACACAAGTCAGCCTGTACTAGCTTACATGTAAATCAGCCTGTGCTAGCTACATGTAAGTCAGCCTGTGCAGGGTGCACAAGTCAGCCTATGTTAGCTACATGTAAATCAGCTTGTGCTAGCTTACATGTATATCAGCCTGTTACATGTATGTTAGCCTGCGCTGTATATGTAAGACACAAGTGCCAGCATTGCTATATTCTTTAGGCTCCATTAGTTCTTTATAATAGTTGTTGGCTTAATAATCCCTTTCATACAGAGCCAGCGGTGTAGCTCACTTCTCTTTCACACCTCCACCCATTTAATGAGGCAATTCAGGTTAATTACTTTGCTCAAGGGCACAAGCCTACCTGCTCTCCTGTCACAGGTCTATTTCTGACCGGTTGGGACATAAACATCGCATCTTAGGCACTTCCAGACTGCTTTAGAATGTGGTTCCTCAGACAAACTTCAATTTTTTTAATTGCAAGTAGGTTAATTTAGCTTTGATCATATAACAGTCGGGCAACTGATGCAATTTCTGTGCCTGTCTTTTACCCACAGATTGCTTTTGTGTTTGGTTTCTGAAATGTGCTTCAACCAAATCTAACAGCTAAGCAGCATTCATGGCCACTAATCCTAATTACTTGCATTAATTAAAGCATAATTCAGATTTGAGTTGTAGAGCGGTACAGCCCATCACGTAATAGATCACTTAAATGTTGCTTGCAACTCCATGGTTTGCTACACGGTCTGATTAATTTTTTTCCTACACGTGTGAGTTAGCTGGATGCTGCCTAGCTGCTCAGTGCTGCCCCCCAGCTCCACTGCTTGAAGTTGCATCTGAGAAGCGAAAAATCGACTTTTCAATGGGTCTAAAGTGCCAGCCAAAATTGTTTAAGGACACCTGGCTGAAGCTGTGGGTAGTTACTCAGCTGGGGGCCTGTCCCAGCTTTCTGAAGGGCCAAGGGGTCAACAAAAGTCAGTGTCGTTACCAGGATGCCACCCTGGCCCGGGCATTCGTACCTGCTGCATTGCCGCGTCCCCGGCAAATATCAGTGAAAACAGTCATACAAATCATTGCTGTACAGTACACATGATAACAGTTAGCACAAAAATCTTTTGTTAAAAGGTAATATTTATAAATAATTGAAATACTCTGCTTTGCAGAATTGGCTGAGTGTTACATGCAGGTAAATGTGACAAATTCATGTGAGATTCAACAAGAGCAGAAAAATAGGTTAAATTTTGTACTGACGCCCATAGAGCAAAGAAAACGACTGCTTATAATGATCAGTGACTAGTAGCTAACATAGTAACTGAAAACTTTTTTAAATGAGCAAAATACTCGTTTGAATTGCTTCAGTAAAAAACCCATGAAGATAAAAACTGCCCTGTTTTTTTTTTTCTTTTAAATAAAAAAAAATGCACTTGTCTGAAGATCTTATCAAGACACCAGGACGGAGAAGACTTCACTAAGTGCTTATGTTTTCATACTGTGTAGCAGGATGGATCTCATTGCATATTTTTATCCAGCCCCCGTAGGCACTGTTTCAGAATGTGTGGTGATGAAGACAAAACAAGCTAATTATTGGCTGGTTTGACACGATTCTTTGAGATTTGAGTGACGCAGACAGTGGGTTCCTTGCTTCGTAGACGTTCTGCCTTTAATCACCGGTCAGCTGACCACTCATGTAGCTGAGGAGTGGGAAAACTGGGGGCGTGGACCTTTGGAAGGCGTTGGCATTGCGTTTATGCTCGAGCGGTGGGCGACAGGAGGACTTCATTAGTGTAATCCATCTATTATTATAGTCTGCTTGAATTGAGGAAGTGATGAAAAGTAGTGATGTCATTGACATGTTCCAAGGGAAGCCACATGACCTCCAGCAAGTACAGACTCTTGGGTGGAAATATGAGCCGGTGGACCCTAATGACAGTCATAGGACACAGTCTAAAGACCTGAAAGACTTTAGAAAAGCTTTTAAAAAAATCATCGACTCAGTGTGTATCTGTCAGCTGCCAACAAGATACAGATTGTATAAGAATAGTGTTAGAATATTTCAGCAAATGATCTTTATGCTACCTGAGCTGGACAAATTAATACACACTCAAACAGAATTATAATTTAGTCACATAATTATGCAGGAGTTATGCACTATTAAGCAATATAAATAATTATTGTGTTATTAATGTTACTTTTAGGGCTGTAACTGTTATTAATGCCATTATTTTAGAGGAGGAAAAATGAAGACACACCTTCAAAACATCGCGAAAATAATTCAGAAATGTCAAGTTATTTCAAAAGACTTCTGAAATTCAACAACCTGCCCAGCCTGCTTAATTATTGAAATTTGAAGTTGGAAGGAAAACCAGTACACACTATCTTTAGGTGCTAAATATACATTCATATTTTAGGATTTGACTTAGTGTTATGTCATTAGCTTTTTTTTCTCTTTACAAAAGTCACGACCACTTGGACAGGTGTATGTTTCACTGTACCATCCCTGAGAACGACCAGAGCCTAGCGGCTGTGGAGAATTAGCGAGTAGAGCCTAGGCACAGCGGCTGTGGAGCATTAGCGAGGAGAGCCTAGGCACAGCGGCTGTGGAGCATTAGCGAGGAGAG
>JAODJX010000042.1:3055445-3067583 GCA_026776945.1 Isichthys henryi
CCCCATCACCTCCCCAGCTCCCCGCCCACCCCTTTTGCCATTTCCCGTTTCCTGCCTTAGGAATGACTCCAGAATTGTGAGGACAGCGCTACAGACGAAAGAACCGGCAGAACATTCTCTTGTTCCTTTGTTCCCCCACCTGGTGGGGGCGGTAGAGAAGAGTTAGGTGCGATTATGTGAGCTGAACCATACTGTGAGACTCACTTTGTTGATGATGTTCATGCTACTACAAGGTATCAGTGGGCTATTCTCTTGTCTTTCTCCGGCCTCCCCACCCCCCACTACCACCAGAGCGAGTCCCTCTTTGGTTACCCGCCACAAACCTATCGACGCATTACTAACTGTCACCTCCCAAACATCTCCCCTCCCGCCACAGCTGAGATCTTACAGTTTGTACCAGCACGTCTTGCATTTCATGCATAAATTATCTCCTATATCTTTTGACCTTGTCTTTTATTTCTGGATAGATGTTTTCTCCCTCAGCAGTGGTAAACATGAAGGACGTCGCCACCTGCCCACTGCAGTCTGAATGCATCCTACCTGTTGGCAGCCTCCCAGTCGGAAATATCGTCCTCTGGAGTTGCCGGGGTGTGAGTATACGCAGCACCCTATCTGTATGCCACATCTGATAAGTGGCTACCTTTAGCATGATCTTCACATCATTAGAACACCTTTGGAGGCAGAGATGCAGAATAAAGCGCTCCTTCGCTTCTCCCGATGCAGCGTGCAGGTCTTAATCTGTCATATGGCGTCAGGAGTTTTACAGCAGGGTCACTTTTACCAGCAGCCACTGGGCTCCGACCGAGCGTCACTCTGGCAGCTGCTTCCCCGTGTGAATTATTTATTTTGCAGACGTTTTTTCCTTTATATTGGACCTTCATCTTAACAGGTTCCCGCTTAATTGTGAATGAGTTGGGCTTTTGTTGCCCTGCATGTGGCGCCATTCATGCCGCCTGTTGCGTACTGGTATGTCTGTCATCTCTAACTCTCCCAGACCGGTTTTATTTGCCGCCCCCCCTCATTACCCTCCTGGGCCTCTACAGCTGCAGCATAATGGAGGATCGGAAAGCTCTCCCCACAGTCAGGAAAATATTACTCACTCCTCATTACTGGGTTTGCAGGTCAAGTGTACAGTGGTGACACAGGTATGTTGGCCTCCAGTCTATAGGGGTCAGCACTGCACAGATTTAATTTAAAAACGCTGTATTGGCCACATTGCATTTTCTTTAATCAAAGTCGCACAGAGTGAGCTTGATTGCACATCTGTTCTGGTAATTGGATGAACAGCCATGCCACTGTGGCCCACGCAGTGATTCCCAGACAAGCACGTGGCGAAGGCTCTGGTCTGTCCCGTGGCGGCCTGCCGAGGCGTCCGCTCCCTCCCTCGGTGCCTCCCTCTGGCTTCAAACACTGCTTTGCAGAACAAAAACACCCGCTGCCACACTCCGCCGGAACCTTCTGGTTGTTCATTCCTGTTTCTCCACCCCCTTTCCACTGAGAGGAGTGAGAACACACCAAAGGGAGAGGCTGGAATTATAGGAAATCTGTAGGCATCCTGATCTGTTCCTATCCTGCCCAGCTGGGGTGGTGCTGTGAGCTGCCTGAATCGTTAGGCGACGATTCCCGGTGCTTCATTGATAGCAAAGAGGAAGCTAACTCCCCATGACTCTCAGCCGGTGCCCTCTCCCAGCTCTGAATCGACCGCTGCGGCTGGGAGCAGAAAGGGGCAGAGATGGTGCCATTCCATGCCAGTCTGCCGGTCTGCACCTTGTAGCGGTAGGTCCAGCCCGCTCCTGGTAATCTGCATGCAGGCATATTTCATAAATAATCTTTATTCTGCCACCTGTGTTAATTTTAATGACGGCTGCAGGCCACACTGCTTTAACGTGATGCCTGCAGTGAGGAGGGTTTCTTCGTTTTTAATCCCAATTAAAACAGGCTACACACTGCATCTTTCTGAACTTTTAAAGTCTAAACTCGTGAATGAATAATATATCAATAGCTTCAGTTGTTACTGTACATGGAAGCTCACTGTTTTTTTTCCTTGGTAAGGAATAGATTTCTCTGTTCATCTTATCCCCCATATAATGTATCAGAAGTCCCCTGACCCTTGATGGAAGCAATCGGGCTTCTACACGTCAACAACATCAGTCGAATTCCCAGCCAAGCTTTTCACATTCCCTGCCAATCCGATGTACAGAATTATCTCTGAAAGCCTTGTTTCCATCCCACCCAGCACCCTTGCTGTTAATCCAAATATCTCTGATCAAGTCCTCTACATCCTTCCTGAAAATCACTGTTGGCCCCCTTGAGCCACACCTTATCACCCACCCAACAGCCCCCCCCCCCTACCCTGACCTCAGCAAGTCCATCACACCAGCTGAACATCTACATTTGGGCTTTTCAGGTACTGGGTGCTGATCTATCAGGGGTTGAACCTTTTCCTCATCAACAAAGAAGCTCTGCTGTCTTCAGCCACCAAAAATGGCCCCAGTGACCAATGATTTTCCCCATCAAGGAATAAACTCTACAAGACCTCTGAAGGTGTCCTATGGTATCTCAAGATATTAGCAGCAGATCCTTCGAGTCCTCGCATCACACAGATGCTCCATCAGGTTGAGATCTGCGGAATTTGGAGACAAAGTCAACACCTTGAACTTTTTTCATGTCCCTCAAACCATTCTTGAACGATTTTTGCAGTGTGGCGGGACGCATTATCCTGCTGAAAGAGGCAACTGCCGTTAGGGAATACCATCGAACTTGGTATAGCAGGGGTATTTTTGGTCAACAAACTTTAGGTAGACGGTATGTCTCAAAGCAACATCAACATGAATATGCCTGAACCCGTGCAGAACATCGCCCAAAGCATCATACTGCCTCTGCCAGCTTGCTGTCTTTCCATAGTGCATCCTGGTGCCATCTCTGCCCCAGGTAAGCAACACACATCCAGCTACAGCTGTCCACAAATGTGATCGATCAGACCTGGTCATCTTCTCCCGTCGCTCCCTGGTTCAGTTCTGACTCTCACATGCCCATTGTAGGCGCTTTCGGCGTTACACAGGGTCAGCATGGGCCCTCTGACCAATCTGCGGCCTCGCAGCCCCAAACACAGCAAGCTGCGATGCGCTTTGTGCTCTGACATCCTCCTATCGTGGCCGGCATTAACATTTTCAGTGACTTGTGCTACAGTAGCTCTCCTGTGGGATCGGACCAGACCGACTAGCCTTTGCTCTCCACACACATCAGTGAGCCTTGGGCACCCATGACCCCATCGTCAGTTCACCGTTTGACCACTGTTGGTAGGTACAGACCCATACATAGCAGAAACACCCCATAATGCCCGCCGCTTTGGACCCAGTCGTCCAGCCATTACAGTTTGGCCCTTGTCAAATTCGCTGGGATCCTTGGTTGCTTGTTTTTTTTGCTTCCAACACATTACTGGAGTCTTTTCTGCCTCTTGTTTTAGGGCAGTTTGTTGAACGGCACTTCTTCCTTACTTTAATGTTTACAGCCTGATTGTAACGCAGTGTCACTTTCAGAGACATCGTTTGTGTAAAGGCCACCCTGCTGACTGTCTCAGATGTTAGTGAAGAGTCCAAAATAACCTCACGGAGGACTTCTGGGCCCCAACGGTGATGAAACCGAAAGCCTCGGCCTGGTGACCCCCTTTCATCCATAGTGCCACTTCCACGGGCATATGAGACAGGCATGTCTCAGCACTGTGGCCACAGCCCCTGAATCAGAATCACCGGTCCAACAGGGTATCACATCAGCCCCCCCTCCCTGGCCAGTCCCACCCTCATCCCATTCCAGTCAGACGTGATCAATCGCGGGCCCCCAGCAGGAGGCCGGTAGCTGCCCTGTCTCTCGGCTTGGATTGGCAGGGCCGTAATTACGATCTGCCGTCTGCTGGCTGTCAGTCATTTGGTGTGGTGCTGATCGGGGAGGGAAGGGGTTGGGAGGTGATGTGTATCAGTGACTGAGTGGAGTTTTTTTTTTGCCATGGGGAGTCATTTTTATTATTTCCCCAAACTGAAACAAAATAATAGATGACCCTTCATCATGGATGGTCCTTCTGAGGCCACATGACCCAGAGTGAGATGTCATTCATGCACGTGAGCTTAGGTCAAGTGGCTCCTTCGTCGTAATTAGTGTGAAAATACAGCCCTTTTATGTGATGGTAGTTTTTACAGGGCAGCATGTTTATCTTCAGGGAGTACGAGCCGCGTTAATACTGGAGGGGAAAGATATCTGTGGTTCAAGACATGTGATGATACTAAAACAGGCAGCTCTCAACTCAAAACCTGGACTTGCGTATAAAAATATACGAGATACGTAAAGGTTGCAGAAGCGTCAATGCAACATACGTCTGAAAGTAAAATTACACTTTTTCTTTTCTTGTATATAATCTGTTTTTAGTACATAATACTAGTAAATTTCTGGCAAATGAGTTTTTTCTAAGGTGCTTTGTATGTTACAGGAAGATAAATCCGAATTACATAAAATTTAGCTTATGTACGGTTTGTGTAAGTAATGGTTTGCGCCAGACGGGTGTTGCCTGTACAGAGGGGAGGACAGTGCTACCTGTGACTGAAAATGTAGGCTATTTCTCTGGAGCCTGTCCCAGACAGCACCGGGCCAGGGACCGGGCCAGGGATGCCAGGTTCTGGGAGCCCAACACTTTACTGGGGCCCTTGAATACATTCAATTGTACAACATAAAGGGGGACGGGGATCCCAAGGTGGCATTTAGTCAGGGGGGGCAGAATGTTTAGAAGCTCCCCCAGACCAGACACCCGTGCACAGCACAGCAAATACCCTCACACACACTCATACACAATAGGTAACTCAGTGACATCTAGTGACCTGAGAACAGGTTTTTGGCCCTTAGGTAGATGCCATAGTAAAACTCCACGTACAGAGCCAGGGGTAGAATAAACCTTTATGCCCTAAAGGTGCCCAACTACAACTTACTGCCCTCACCCTGCTATCCAGAGGGTGTAAATATCAAACTTTGCAAACACCATAAGTACTTTAAGCAGAGCGAGTTGATTCTGACTGCGATGTACCATGGGAAAAAGGTTCTCTAATGAGCTGCTATGATCGTGTGACAGACCACTCTTAATAGTTACCGTCTCCCACCCGGAGACCCATGTTGGAGTCACAGGAATTGACAGGCGGACGAGATAAGAGAAGTAATCAAATGGGTAAAGGATGGTGGAGGCTGGGGGATGCGAAAATTGATGACCCTTGTCTGAGGTTGGGACCAGGCATGTCGATGTGAGCACCACATGGTCTGTGTGGATCTTTTTACGATTTTATATCACTGCCAGTATCATGCTGGGTTGTTTGTTTGCTGGCAATGTGGCTTAAGACCACGTAACATTCGAGTGGAAGCTGGGTCATTGTGCCCCCTACAGCCTGAAGCGAGCTACAGTGAAAGACTTATCACACACCACGGTACGTGGGTAGCTCAGTGCAGTGTTCCAAAACTGATCCACATTCATTTTAAAAATGACCTTAACTATTATTAATAAAGTCATTTCTAAAACCTACTCCTATATATTTAGTATTTGCCTACATATTATGAAATACATGGCAAAAGAGAGTTTAAATTCAGGTGGAGTACAGGAACCGGACTTCCCCTCCTAGCTTAAGCAATTCTAGACCTTGCTCTGGTTGAACTGATTGTCTGTCTAGGATATTGATCTGGAAATCACATGTTCAAGGTTCTCATTCAGCTAACCACATATACAGAAGACACACACACACACAGACACACACACTCAGACACAGACACGCACCCAGTGTGCGCCCCATTCTCATAAATAAAACATTGCCTGTCTCATCTGAGGCCCTGTCTATTAGTCAGGATCCATCCCCACTTGGGCTTGCATGCCTCACCCACCCCCCAAACTCCATTTTGGTGTTGCAGGAGGGGGAAGCGTTAATTATAGTGAACAGTGGGGCCCTGTCAGGCCATCGCGTGGGGGTCTGTGTGAGCCCACCTGCCTCCATCTCACTCAACCACTGAGATCCATCTCGCTGCCGTCAACCACAGGGACGACCAGACCTCTCATCCATATTCATCCCCAGCCTGGGTCACCCTCTCAGCTGCCGCCTCTCTCCCAGCCGGCCCCCGGACGCCAGCCCTCATCTCCTCATCACTCCCCAGGCAGACAGAAGGCACCAGGCACCCAGGAGCAAGTCTTTATTTTTCCAGGGAGCCACCCCCCTGCACTTCAGCCAACACGACCCAACCAAATCCAACCCGACCTCACCCCTCCCACCAAGCCTACGCTCTTTGTCTGTCTCCCTATTCACCAGGCCGTCTCCATATGTGTGTAAGAGACTGGGCTTGGCTCAGGCCCACTTAAACATGTTAACACACAAAGAAAATAAGGCCACTAATCCAAACAGTAGGTAATTTTCCATGTAGGGCATTAGTCAATCCAAGCTGATCTTAAAATGACCTCATAATTGGCCACCGTGATCGCGTTCTGCTGGCAAGGATGCGTTTGACTTTATCAGAATTAGAAAGATTTTTACTGGCTAAGTGTGATAAACATGCAAGGATTTTTCCTTGGTGCGAGTGCCCAATTATACCATATAACATGCAGGACATTTCAGGACAATTTACAAGTATGTTCACATACATGAAACGCATGAAACTCTGTGGGATGGAAGTAAATTTTGAACGTAAGAAAGCTGGGCCGATGCTAGGAAGAGTTATATATTTATTCATTAATAGCAATCTCCAACTCCAACGATTTTGATCAGAGTGATTGCAGATGTGCAAATATCGACTGACGCACACACTAAATGCACCCTCTTGCTTGCACCCCCCCGCCGCCCACCCCCATCCTCAGTGAGAAGCACATTTGACGTGGCGGTGTTGGGTCTCACGGGGATTGATTGCTTAGGAAGGTCGTTACCGTTATATGTCCTTCCCCTGAGGTGGGAGGCAGCCTGATTTAAAGAGCCATACTTCTTCCTCATTTCCTTCCAGTTCAGGGTCCCTGTAGACCAAGGCCTCACTCATTCCTGTGAAATATGAGCAGTGTGTGACCCGTGGAACATCCTCAGCATGGGAAGGCAGGCGAGCTGGGCAGCAGACAGGCCAGATGGGGGTCCGGTGAGCCACCCAGGACCATAGATACAAATGAATAAACAGCCAGAATGGAAGGCAAAGCTGTGAACCTCCGCCTGGAGGTTGCTGGTTTCAGTCCCAGCCGGGGGGGTTAATGTAGCTCAGAGCAGGATCCTTGAATATGTAAAGTGAAAAATCAGCTGCATAAATGGGAAAGAGCAAAGAAAGAAATGTAAATAAACAAAAAAATGCCGAAATATAACTCAGTGCTGCCTTCCATTTTGCAAAAATGCTACTTTCTTAAAGGATTGTTGGTCAGATTTGTTTTTTGTTTTTACCCACTGATGGTGTGGGACAGTTTTGGAAGGATAGTCGTGCTGATCCCCGTCCAGCGAGGTTTTACACAGCAGGATCAGACGTGTGCCTCCAGCATCTGATGAGTGTGGCTCATCTTCACGCCCTAAAGGGATCGTAGCTGGAATCCCAGCACACCTTTGAGAAAGGCAGGTCTAATTAAATGGCCACTTCACCACCTACTTACTTAAAACTGACTGAAGTAAATGCACACTTGTGCAAAAATACCCAGGATGCGTAGAACTTACGGAAGCGCAAACGCAATAAAACGGCCTACGACATATGCGAGCCATCCGAAGCTGGGCCATACTCCGCAAAGGCGACATCCTGCAGCTTCACTTCTCCTGGCTTGTAGTGAACATCCAATAGAAGGTAAGAGTGAAACAGCTCGTAAGCTCACAGAAATGATTCAGGATTAAAAATCAGTAAGTATTACTAGGATATATTTGGCGTATGCTTTGTTTGCTATGAGGTGTCTTGAGTGCTTTGGGAAGGTAAATATGACTTACAGAAATCTGACTAACATAAGTGTTTGAGGGAAGAATTACGCCAGTCAAGATCTGCCCCAAGACAGAAAGAGGAGAGACTCAGACCTGAACCTTAGATTATGCCTTTGGTCTGTGAACAAGCTCGAACATGTACGGGACCAGGCCTAGAGCATCTCACCTCAGGAGATGTGTCCTCCTCCTTTTAGGCAGGAGCTGGAGAAGAGCAAAAGGAGTTATCAGAAGGGCTGGTCCTGAGCCGCCCACGGCTTTTATCAACAAAGGAGACAGACGCAGGGGCAACGGAAACGGACCATCTGACCTACATCAGCATGTAAACCCCACCCCTCTGCAACCATCAGACCCGTGACGTCCTAAAACAAAACGAAACCCCCAAAAACACAAAATCAGCTCACACAACATAAGCCTTTACGGAAAAGGCTTTAAGGCCCACATCTGTGCGGCCTTTTCTGTTTTACTTATCGTTTATTCATTTTCTCATGTATGGGACATTAATCGAATTTGTGAAATTAAGGTATTCCATGCTACACAATCATTTTTTTTTTTTTTTTTTATAAAAATCTACTCGTGGGACATAGTGAAAAAGAATTGCAGCACTGGATGAACTGAGGCATTGCTGTAGCAGAGAATAGCAGTCCTTAGCAGAACTATAACAGGCAACCAAGAAGCACCAAACCAAACTGTAAGGTGCACACAAAGTGGGAGATTTGCGTAAGCTAAATACGCCCGAGGATCGGACAGGGTACACACAAGATACAGGCAAACACACGCGCGACAAAAGGAAAATGCAACCATTAACATTGACAACAACACAACAAGGGCTATTTACAGTCACAGACAGGGGCTATTTACAATTGCACGCAGGGCATGCTGGGACATGCGCCCCACTGGCGCTACAATATTTTTATTTTTAACCTTGGCTACTTTAATTGAAGGCCCTTCTCTGCTATAGGGGTGCATCATGGCTCACAGTAGAGTTCAGAGGAAAAACATACCATGCCGTAGAAAAAGGGGGGCCAGGGGTGTCAGTTCTGAGCTCTGGTCTATCATTATATATTTAACTTACTGAGAAGCCTGTTACTGAGGTGGTGCTTGAGCTTACATTTAGGATGTTGGAATACAGGGATGGTTTAGCCAGTTTGACAAGATGTGCTTCACGGTGAGTACTTAAGAGTTATCAATCTGGCTGTATAGCACTAAGCCATAGCTCTCTGTGCCAAGGAAAGCACCAGGACGAAGCTAAAATGCATGCATGCATTGGACAGTGGTGGGCACAAAGGGCTATATGATAAAAATGTTATGAAATATGATAAATGTCACAAATACACCAGAAAAGTCAAATTTTTTTCTTGTACGCACAAGTGAGAGAGGTGACCATTTTCTCTCTGCTCATTTAATGACTATTGTCTCTTTTTAATAAGATTAACACTGTCTTAATTTTGTCTCCCCACTTCTCTCGTGCGTCCCGAGAGGGTTACGTGCCTCAAGGAAGGCGTCTAGGCGGTAATGAGAGGATGGCACAGGTGCGGTATGCGGCTGGAGAGTCTATGCCGCCCTCTTTTTTGGTCATCCTCGGATACCGTGGTGAAATGCGTGAGACTCTCCAGGAGGCAGACTGCTCCCTGAACTGTGACGAGCATCAGAGCAAGGCGCCGTGTCAGTGTCCAAGGTTACACTGGGATATCCGTCTGGGGCTTCCCCTGCTCAGCCCCCACGACCCCCCCCTCCCCCAGTGTCCCATGGGACTTAACGAGTCACAGGTATCCCTTGCCACACATTAAGTGCATCAGTGTGGCCTAAGGGCAAAGTCCTGGGGTCTTTCAGCTGGCTTTAAACAGCCTCACCGCTGAGCAGAAACGCCCTAAGTTACCTCAATTAGAAAGATAATTAGTTAAATCAAGCACCTGAGGAGTGCTCTGAAGGAATGAATAGAGATACCTCTGCTTCCTTACGTGGTCCTGCAAGTGGTCCACCAGATTCATCCATGGAGCTGGTATGGAGAAGCCTAACGTCTTAATTAACATTAATCTTGCTGGTGTTTTTAACAGCTTGCTGGTGTCTTAACATCTCAGCTCATAGCAAAAGCATCAGTGTTGTCAGAATTCTAGACACGCAACCATCAGATAAGGCAGCAAACCATACGTCCTGCACTGGGAGGTCAAACGTAACCTTTCATGTTTTATTCGTATGTTCCAGAGGAATCGGAACCTGTGGGATGTTTCCAGTCCAGCCTCACAGCTGCCTTAAAACTTCAGCACTGGGAAATGTTGACTGACTTGCAGGCTTAGTTTTGCTAAAACCAACATAAAGTATTTGACAGAGATACCCACTGTTCTGCATCCCTGCCTTCTATAAATAGAGCTGACTTCTGTTAAATTTGATTGCTTTTCCGCTACTTATATTCATTGACTATCCTTTAAAAGTAACATTGTTCTTGGTCACTTCGAGTAGGAGTCATAACAGGAGTTAGGAGTCAACATCATAACTAGTTCACAGGTACTAGGTTGTTATTTTGAGTCCATAAACATCTATTTGCATTCATAAAACCATTTAAAGGCTTTTTTTACCATTTACCATAACTAGCATTGAATTATAAGATTCAATAGATCTATTTTTTTTCCAGATTATCATTCTACCTAAGACCAAAAACCAAAAATCACTCATATATTGTAAATTTGATTTAAAAAAAAAAAACAAAAATTGTATAGTGTAGCTGTAGAGTGATTCTAATACACTCCTTCCATGTTTAAATCCATCTATCTTCCAGCTGCTCAACTTGGTCATAAATAAATATTATAGAAAATATAAGTAAGGTATCAGGCAGCCATACTTTGTGAAATCTTATTTGTGTGTTTACTCACGCGATAGAGCGGCGTGTGGCGCGTGCTGAAGACTGAGAGTCACCCAGCAGCAAGACGAGAATGATGCACTAGAGGAGGAGATTGCACGGCCAGAGTAAACTTTTCCTCTTTTCGATAGTGACTCTCAGGCAATCTCTTATGTACTCAGTTCATGACGGATGTTTCTGAAAATTCAACTGGCAGGCTTTTGTCCAAAAAAATAATGGAATTCAATAACAAAAGTGTATATGAGATGTAATGAATGCTTAAAGAGCAGTGCTTGTTTTTTTCAGGTATTTCGTACCTGCTGAGCACTAACTTAATGTGCAGCTACTGAGCCTTGGTCTAACCCAGCGTTTCTCAAACTATGGGCCATGGACCGGCGCCGGTCCATGAGAGGGTCCCTACCGGTCTGTGAGAGGGTCCCTGCCGGTCCGTGAGAGGGTTCCTGCCAGTCCGCAGAGCCTCGCTTCTGCACCATTCAAAATTCAGTCAGATTTGGTCAGGTATTATAATAATATTAATAGTAATACTATCTATCTATCTATCTATCTATCTATCTATCTATGCGGATGTGCATCCGCGGGGGCTTGGGGGCTTGGGGGAGGTTCTTCATGCAGGGTCCTGCAGCCTCAAGGCCTGACATGACTGGTCCCCAAGACAAACGCTGCTGTAGCCCATGCTGTTGCTCAGGATGAGGTCATTTAAAGGAAAGGCCACATCCCACATCCGTAAACACCCCCAAAACATATTTAGCTGTATTTATTTCTCCTAAGGTCTTTAAGTTCCCCTTTAAATTGATATGCAATATTCAGCATATGATGCTCAATCTGAACTCCTTTGTGTTATTGGTTTCAGTTCTGGGTCCCCCGTTTATTGCATTGTGGGGGTGTTAGAAATGTCCTCCTGCACAGTTGAGACCCGTCACTCACCGCTCCATCTCAAACATCCGTTCTCCTGCCATTTAATAAATACTCACTTTCCAAACACTGACTCTGTTTTGAATGATCAGCTGTCATATTAGCAGAAGCCCATCATCGTGTGTATCTCTCCCTTAAAAGCTTAATTAGCTTAATGATATTTTTTATTGGCAGACTCAAGCTGGTGGTCGCTTCCCTCCACAAACACTTCGCTCCATTTTTCAAAATGAAAGAAAAATAATGCGTGCATACTCACACTCACACACACACACACGCTCCACGCACACTCACACACACACACACGCTCCACGCACACTCACACACACACACGCACTCACACACACGCACACACACACACACACACACACACGCTCGCACATGTAGGGTATACCTATCCTTATGGGGCCCGCTCATTCACTTCTATGGGAA
>JAODJX010000042.1:3100648-3112555 GCA_026776945.1 Isichthys henryi
GACCGCCGGACCTGGGACGCGTCCCGGCAGTGAGGTGGCTGTTTGTAAGCCTGCTATGTGTGGCAGACATTGACCCAGTTGGGCCGCCCGCTGCAAACTCAGGCCCCCTGGCGAGTGAGTGCTGGACCAGATCCACCAATCAATAGCCATTATGGCACTAAAGCAGATGCCAGATGCCTCATTGATACTTCAGGCATACATCATTAAATTCTTAACCTGGACACACTCACTACCCACAATGCATCTGGCTGTGTGGGGAGAGATGAGTGTTCTGTTTACTTTGGACGCTGGAGCCGGGAATGACGTCATACTCAAGATAACTGTGTTCCAGTACAGCTGGCCAGATTAGCCATTAGCAATACCAGTTCTAACCTGTGGTCTGTGTGGTTCCCAATGCCCCAGTGCAGTGAGGGGGACACTGTGCTGTAAAGATGGCGCCTTCCTTTAGACGTAAAACTGAGGTTCTGACTCTCTGAGGTCATAAAAGACCCCTGGGCATCTTTCCAAAGAGTAGGAGGGGTTACCCTGATGTCCTGCCCACTGTGGCCCTATCAGATCTGCCCCCTTAATTATACCCTGTATCTAACTGGTGAATTCTCTCCTGCCCCTTCACCACCTTAGCTACTGTGTGGTTAGCGTACTGGCAGAAAACGGCTGCCGTTGGGTGTCTTGGAAAGGTGCATAAATGCAACACTAAATTCATTACATGTTCTTTGCACATACAAACATGTCCACAGATAGCGGTTGGACAGTACTGTGTGTATGACCAATTTAATGAGCCACAAATAAAAAGCAAATGCTAATAAACAATATATAAGTACAGATTTCACTTCTGTGGATGAAGGGTGCCGCCATCTTAAATTCCGAGGTCGGGGCTGCAGTGGAACTCAGACTTAAGGGGGTGTCCCAGATCCCGATTAGAAACTGTGAAATTCAGAGTTTGCAGTTCAAAAGGAATGCACCAAGACACTGTGGAAAACCAGGCATGCGGAAAAGGGGAGCATTTGTAAATCTCTGTTAAAAAAAAAAAGGTTAAACAACAATTATCACAAATCTTTTAGATACTTTTCTCCTAATGCATGAAAAAGTAGATCATTTCCGTAAGTTTTTGCAAAGTTAAACAAGCATTTGAAAACACAGAGACGGTCTCAGCAGGAGGTCCGCATAGCCGCTGTCTGAGTACGGGCGGCGGCCCGTTTCATTCCAGCAGCTGAGCCTGTATTAGCGATCGCTGACCAGAAGGTGGGGCTGTTGAGGCGCCCGGACAGGGAGAACGCTAGAAACGCCCAGCTCTCAGCATTCCTGTCTGCATTAGCATGCTGCACACAGAACACATGCAGACTCTTCTGTGGGAAATAAAAAATTAGATTAAACTGGGGTCCTGTGTGATACATGAAATATACCATAAATGTAAACAGGACAAAGGCTGATATTCAGCGACTCTCCTGAGAAAGTACACATGGGGTGTGGCAGAACACTCTACAGCATTTTATTAATGAGAGAAATGTATTTCTAAGTCGGCTCTGCTCTGATTATCTGCCGCTGTAGTTTTGCACTGTGTTGCGCGCTAAAAGCTAAGAGCTGTTCTCTGTTCCATCCAGCTTCTGCTCTGCCAGGCAAGTTTGCCTGGCTAAAATATTCATGAAACGCAGGCCATGCATTTTAAAGCGCGCTGGTCGCCAGAGGTCCCAGCAGCCGCCTCTGCGCTGTGCTGCCGCAGTCTGACTGCGATCTGGCCGGCCAGCCGCATCCCCCGCAGCGTGCGCTGGAGGACAAAAGAGTCACCGTCCTAGGAAGAAGAGCACCCCTGGAGAGGGGGGGAGACACCCAGGGAGAAGAGGCACACCCCCCTGAAAGGGAGGCTTACCCAGGACTGAAAATCACTCCCCCCCACCAACCCCACAAGGAAATACACATCCATGCAGAACAGCCACCCACTCCAAAAAGGGGCACGCCCATGGATGAAAGTGAAACTCCCAAAAGAAAGACACCCACCCCCCCCCCCCCAAAAGATTCATGTTCTGCGTAAAGAACCCCCCCCTCAAAAGAGCATGTACACCCCCCAAATAAGGCAAGAGGCTAGAGTCACACACATCCACAAAGGAGAATCAGATGAAGAGAGGTCTCTGCTCATCTCAGCATTCCAAACAATCCTTTCTCCTTTTTCCCTCTCCTCCTCTTTGTCTCTTTTCTGGGCTCTTCCCTCTTCCTTGTGCCCACGTCCCATCCCCCCCCATCCCCCCCAACACGGGAGTGTTTCTCATTTATTACCTGTCATGGCGGCTGAAGACGAGGATTCGAATGGTTGCCGGTTCAAGCTCATGAACTGGCTGCACAGCCTCTGGGGAAGGTGCTTCAGTCTCAAACCATGTTTAAGTGTCTGGGCCTCATTATTTTCCCAAAGCGCAAACCAGGAATATTCTGGAAAGCATGCAGGCTGCTGTTAGCCATCAACCGTCGTCTTCCAGTGAATAGTTTCAGCATCTTCTGTAGCTTCGCCTTCACAGCTCCTGGTGAAGGTTGCGGTGGCTGCAGAGACTTCGCCCTCCATCTTGCAACTTGCCCCCCCCCCAAGGTGAAAGGTGGGGGTCAGACACGGTGCTGTTCGGGTGGGCAGTGAGAGCACCACCCAGTGCTGTCCGTTTGAAATGAGAACTCCTGCATGCTTACCTACATCTACATTTTTATTCTAATAATAATAATAATCTAAGTACCTATATTTACACATTTCTTATGAAAATATTGTTTTCCATTTCAGTTAATATGCTTTAAATATCAGTGGTAAATGGTAATAACCGTTACCCGGGGTGCTGTCGGAGTGCGGACAGGCATAGGGGACCGGGCTCCACATCCGGGTTCTGACCTAGAAAGGATGAACCCTGAGCACCTGAGCACCATGCTTGGGTGGGGAGGGGGCAACAAAGCCAGGTAGCTGGCATGAAAGGGGTGGGGTGGCCCTGTCAACTTGGGTGGGGTTGACAAAGCAGCTATGGAGTTGGGCTCATCTATACCAGGCTGTCCTGTTTAACCCAACTCCAGTCTTGCCCTCCAGGGGGCAGTAGTTACACACTCTCCAGAAAAACAGCGACCTGACACTATGGCCGCATCCTAGTGAAACTGAGAGACTCCTCCACTGTGTTTGACTCTCCTGTCTCCTTGCTTATTAGAGCGCCATCTGCCTGGCTGGGAGGTCCCACTGTTGGCAGCTCATTTGGATATGGGTGCTGCTCCCCTGGCTGAGAGGGCGGGTCTGGGCCGGGCACCGGGTCTGGTTGCTGGGTCAGGTGTCCAGCTGTTTGCTCCCGGTATCACCCCCCCCCCTTGACTGCCCCCCAGGCAGGCCTCTCTCATTTGTTATTTCTTTTCTCTCAAAAGCATCTCACTCTTGAGGTCTGATAACATTACGAAAAAGGTCTAAAATGAACCTCCAGCGCTCATGGACCCTTGATTGACCGTGTCTTGGTTCCTCTACAGTGCTGCACGTTATAGACATGGACACGTCAGAGGTGGATAGTTCAGGTTCAGAGAGTAAAAATCCAGACCACAATTTTGTATCATACAATCATTTGAGTTCTCTGATTATGACTCTTTATACTCAACTGGTTGATTAAAACAAAATCTTTTTGTTACTCTCTGGACCTGAATTACCCACCTCCGCCATAAGTTTACCATCAATCCCCACCCTAATTCTGCATGGGTGCTGCTTCCATGTTCTCTTGTATTTAGCTTCTGCCATCCGAAAATGTCTTTGCATCTCTAATTTGCCCGAATGCTTTGTGATGGATGGAGACCCACCCAGTGTGTCACTGCCCCGTGCCCTGAGCTTAGGGAAGACGCTGATGCCTGCTTTGTCCTCAGCAGCAGTGGAAAATGTAACATATAAATGAACCAAATGGAGTTATGGCAACTCATTTCACCTTTAGCTGCCACAAATATAGGGGAGTTAAAGGATCTGTGTAATTGCCAATTAACAGGAGCCACACGAGGATTAATAGTGAGTAACGATTCAGTCTGATCTAAGTACGGAAGGAAAGTACTTGAGTATCTTAAACCTCACAGCGCACGTTCATGCGGAGTTGCCGTTTTTGTGTTTCCACGACACAAAGCTGCCATCTGCTGTTAAGTTTTCAAAATTGCAACAGAAATGAATTCCTTGCAAAAGGTAGAACTTGCAGTATTATTTAAACAGTGTTGTTGCGATTTTTAAACACAGTTGCAAAATATGCACTATTCCTTATTTAATATTAAATATATCTGCATATTTGTTTAAAATTCATCAAGTTAATAAACAGGAGTAAATAATCCCTTTGTGAGCTTTTTAGCGTTTCAGGCAAACCAGTTAAATCATCTCACCTTCAGAAAAAAGGGTACAGCCATTCTGCAGAGCCTGCATTGCCTCCCTATAAAAAGCACATTCATTTCAAAATGCTGCTTCTGACATGTAAAGCTCTTAATAATCAAAGTCCACCATATCTTCCCGATTTGCTTCTACCCTACCCCACAGTCTTAGATCTTCCTCCACTGGCTCTCTCCTCATACCCCCCTTCCAGATTACATAGTTATGGTGACCATGCATTCTCACATTTAGCTCCCCACCTTTGGAATTCACTCCCTACTCTGTTTCAGATTATAAAACCAAGCTAAAAACCTCTTTTGCTAAGGCATTTAACCTTCCATATGCATAATATGTTCTCTTTTAGTGTACTTTGTAAGCCTCTGAGTTTATGCAAAAGCGCTATATAAATAAAATGTATTATTTTATTGCACCCAAGTTAAAAACAACATTAATGTACCACCAATGGTACAAAACTACAGCTAAGGGTACAAATGTCAGGCCCTTGAGGGTACAGCCCCAGTAATAAGTAATTGAACCCTCAAAAGTACAAATTGGTACTTTTTTCTGTAAAATAAACTCTGCTGCACAGCCAGTCATCACTCTCCTTCATGGACCCACGCACAGCTACTCAATAACCATTTAAAATGATGGATAATTAATAAACTGTAACCACTGACTAAACATTTCTCCTTTGGAAACACTCAGATTCAGGCACCGTCGTTAGGCAGAGTGAAGGTGGATGGAGAGAAATAAGAAGAGATGAAGGTTATGATGGAGAAGAAGGTGATGCGCAAGGGGCTGGAGGAGAACGATGCAGGGATGGCGGGAAGAAGCGAAGGATGATGGGGAGGTAGGGAGCCGAACGGCAAGAGAGAGAGAGAATGAAGAATGACAGGGGATGAGTGGAAGATGCAGAGGAAGGCGGGTGAGGACGCGGCAGAGGAGGGCGAGCCGGAAAGAGAGGGGAGGGTGTTTCACTTTCTACAAGCCATAAAATCAGGAACTGCAGAGCTGACTGACAGATCGACTCGGGACGCCTCTAAGATGTTTCTATGGCAACAAACGGTCCAGTTATAGCAGAGGCCCAAGGGTGGGTTCTCTTGACTGACAGCACAACACACCAACTCACATTATGTGGGTGAATTAAACAGTAAAACCAAACAAACCATTAAACCACTTGGGCAGATTGTCAACAGCTCCGCGTGATATGAGAAGAGGGCTGGGGAGGGTCGCGGAGGCGGTGAAGAGGGAGGGAGGCCGGCACAGGACACTCAGAAGAGACAGGGGGGAGTGCAGCAACAGTGAAGCTCAGGTGATACAGCCAGTGAAGTCAACGGAGCCACTGGCAGCCAGAAACGGGGTCATAAGCCAGCTGTACTGTGACTCGGCATCTTTCACGGTCAGAGTCTCATGAAGGACACACACTTAGCAGCGCTTAGATGATGGATAAATAAGAACAGATGTCTGGATCATAAGAACTTTATTGTTACACTGAAACACAACTTCACCACAATAATGTACAGCTACAAGCTTTAACCTTTGACCATGGAGGCATATGTGACGCAAACACTCAGCTGGGATTCCCCCAAAGCACACACAAGTGCTTCGAGTTCAGCTGGTTTAAAACGTTTACCTGCGTGTCACTGTCCACAAATGTCAGAATGAACATGTGATCCCACAAACGAGTTGGCAAGGTTCTGAAACATCACCAGTTTGATACAAGATGTTTTTAGAGGCTACAATTCAAAATGCTTCTTGGCCATGGAAATTTCCTCATTAACTGTCCCTGTGCAGACATGCTTGGTGCATGCCGCCCCTAGTGGCAGGTGTGTGAATCAGCGCAGCGTGCGGTGTGGCTTGTAGCAGTCCGGGCTGAGCTCAGGGCAGTGCTTGTGGGCAGGAAGTAGGTACCTCTTCAAGCTGTCTGGCAGAGGCAGGGCCTTCACCTTGCTCTGCAGGTGCCATGGTCCGAGGCAGCAGCGGATGGCGGCCCGACAGAGGCAGCGCAGCTGGGGGGGGGCCGTATCCTGATCCCGTGGCGGGCTCCCGTGCAGGAACAACAGCCCCTGGAGGCGGGGGTCTCCTTCGAAGTGGCGGAGGTCTGCTCTTGGGGGAAGAGGGAGGTACGAGGACGACGCCAATGCCAGGTCCAGGAGGAGCTCCGCTTTGGTCAGGAGCTCAGCCTCCAGCACCGGGTCCTGGCTGCCCGCAAGGGCCGAGCCCAGTCTGCCGAAAATGAGGCCGTGCCCCGTCCAGCAGGGGGCACTGTGGCGGGTGCAAAGAAAAGGGCCACCTCGCTCGAGCAGCAGCACGGCCAGGGGAAAGAGCAAGTCAAAGTACTCCAGGCAGGTTTGGGTGAGCGAGGGCTCACCCACCTCCTCACCAGGCTCCGGCCCCATGTCGCCAGGCATGAGGCAGCAGCTGGGGTCGGCGCCGTGGACCAGCAGCAGCCTAGCAACAGCCAGGCAGAAGCGGCCGATCTCAGATGCGTCCTCCTCAGTGCCTTCCAAAGCCTCCTTCACCAGGAAAACAAGCGAGGACATGGCCGTCTCCCCGTCTTGTGTGGCGGCTCGCACATCAGCACCTTCAAGGGGCCAAAGGGAGATGGGTAAGTCAAAAAAAAAAATCAGGAACACCGACACCAAGGGATTCTGGGAAAACTACCCAACCATCTGGTTTACCTTTCTCAAGCAGTAGCTGAATGTTGTCAGTGTTGCGGACCGTGAGTCCGTCACTGCTGGCCAGAGCGTGAAGTAGGGCAGTCTTTCCTGCCAAGTGAGGAAGACAACAAGAAAATAAAGGAAACCGCGAAGCTCTTGTCTCCACATGGGAGTTAGCCGGCAAGGGCGTGTCTGACGGTACCATTCCTGTCCCTGGCATTGATGTCGGCACCCAAGTCGAGGAGCATTCGCAGGCAGGGCAGCCTCTCCGGTTCCTCACTGGCCAGGTCCAGTGGGCTGCTCTCGTGGATCTGCTCGCAGACACACCACTTGTCACCCAGCACCGCAGGACAGGGGTAGGACAGGACAGAGCTGGCCTCTTACCCGATCACGCCTATTGAGATCCGCCCCATTGCGTGCCAGCAGCTGCACCATCTGCGGCCGATTCTTCAGCACGGCGACATGCAGGGCCGTGTAGTAGGACACGGGATCTTGGATCGAGCGAGAAGAATTGACAAAGAATAAGATGCTACTCGTCTCAGAGTCAGAATCCTTTTATCTGCCAAGTATGAAAAGTAGATGTATATAGAGGAGGCCTGCCGAGTGCAGATGCAGGCTCTCGGTCCTCACCCTCGAAGTTCAGGTCGGCGCCGTGTCGCAGCAGGATCTCGGCAGGGGAGGGGAGTCCCCGCTCTGTAACTTTCAGCAGCGCGTAGCTGATCCCCTCCTCAAACACGGCTGACTCCGCTTCCTTCTCCAGCAGTTCCACCAGGACACCCTCAACCTCTGAGTTCCTGCCACCATGCAAATTTTTCCATTTAGCCGACGCTTTTATCCAATGCGACACAGCTGTGTCTGACAACTGAGGCCTGCTCAAGGACCCCACAGTGAAATTACTCTGCCGACTGTGGGATCTGAACCAGCAACCTTCTGATCACAAGCACTCCTGCCCAAGCCACATGGCACTATCAACCGGTTTAGCATCCAGTCCATCTAGAGCCACGTGTAAAGCTCTCTAATTTGGGCTGGGGGCTATGGGAAGGTCACGTGATCTACCCTCACCTCTCTGTGACTTCCTCCTCAATCCCCACCGCGTACATCACAGCATCCACCAAGGGCTGGTACTCGTAGACAATCCTGCGGAACCCATGTAGAAAGGGCATTCTCCGTTCATCTGCCACTCAGTCCAGCCGTCAAATGCTAGGAGGAAAGACAGGGGAAGGTGAGAAGCAGCTGTAGCCATTTACAGTTTCAGAAAAGTAGCTCACAAGTATCCATCCATCCATTGTACCCAATTAACCTATTCAGGGTCATGGGAGGTCCAGAGGTTACCCCAGAGCCTATCCCAGATGCTATCCCAGATGCTATCCCAGATGCTATCCCAGAGCCTAACCCAGATGCTATCCCAGAGGCTATGGGCACAAGGCACCTCATGAAATTAGTAATTCAAATTTTTTAGGTTGTTCATCCAAAATTACAAATGTTAACTATAAATGGCAAAAATATGTACCCATATTTGAATAATATTCAAATTCAAATATGAAAAATATTCATATTTTTCAAATATTCATATTTGAATGGCTCCGTGGAAGCAAATTATTTGTTCTTCACCAGTAGTTTGGAGCAGTTTTTAAACCAAAGCAGATTTAAGCCCCCAGTGTCAAGGGATCAAGTTGCAACACTGAGCGGGTCGCATGAAAATACGTCTCATTGGCGAACGACATGGCTCTCAGCTCAGCCCTCTGCTTCCGAAAGACAGATCTTAACCCCGCTCTGTTTTTAAATTTCACTCAGACGCCTGGGAGAGAAGTTTAATAAGAATTAGAATTAATGAAGGAAGCCGTCTGCACAGAATAACTACTCCAGAACCTCAGGGACTAGGAGACACACTGACGGTCCATTTCATTTCATCTGACTACTGACTTCTGAGGGCCCTTTAAGAGCTTTGTCTCAGCCTCCACGTTTGTTTTCACTGGGTCACAAATGAGCATTTGGCACCAAGCCAGGGTGGGGGCATTGTAAATAACATGGGGATTTACACATTTGCATGATGGATAAAGACAGCCACCTGAAATAGAGTTAGGAGTGAGTTACTATAGTCCAATCAGCCAGCTCCCACCGACTTATTCAGGACAGGCTGGGTCCCATCTAAGGCGAAATCAGGTACAAGGCTGGAGAACAGCCAGGGTGGGCTATCGGTGTATCACAGGGCACACAGGCACAGACTATGAGCTGCAATTCACATAACTGTATGTCTTCTGGACTGTGACGGAAGGCACCAGCGCAACATAGAGAGACCTTTAAGGCAAACACTTAAAATATGTAGATTATAAACAGCACAGAACCAACAACCCAACAGTAAATATTAATTTATGGACAATGCAGTTTCATTTCTGTCTCAGCATTGAGTAAGATGGCCTTCTGATGGCCTGATTTAGAGAGTGTCCCGTAACTCTAAGGATGTCAATGAGCTTTCAACTCACCACCCTGAAGGAGAGCTGTGAGGGGAGTGTGGACGATTCCAAGGGCCCCTGAGGGGCAGGACACCAAAATATTTGGAACATAATTGGATTGGTTTAGGCTGAGGGCCAATGTGATGTGACCCAAAGCGTGAACATTAATATATCTGCAAAGGACTGACCGTATCCGTATCCGTAACCATCTCCCCCTCCGTGTACCGCGTCCACGTGCTGTTACGGACTGGGCGTGGCCTGCCACTTACAGCCACCATATGATACAATAAAACACGCAAAAATCCACTACCGATGAGATTAGCGAATATTAATACAAGGTTCTCTGATTAATTGGCTGAATGAATAAATAATAATGGTGCAGATTTATCATCGGGTAAGTGCGCCGGTGACAAACACAAGACAGGACTTGATGTATCCCTGCTTCTTTCAGCAACATCAAACACAAAACGCAAATGAACTTCCCTAAAGACTTGGAATATGTAAAATATCTGCACTCTAATATGTCATATTTAAAATCCCTAATTACTACAAAACGCTCACGAGTTGAATCGTCGCTAATCTGACAGTTCTCTCATTCTTATTAAACTATCATGTAAGAAACCCGAGGAATAAAAATACATCTCTTTCTAGAAAAGACAGCATTAGGCACATGTGTCACTGACAAAAAGCTTCTATCTGTACATAAGCTCATTTCATTTTTGAGAAGCTTTCTTTCAACTCACCAAAGTATGAACCGGAAAGCAATAAGCTTGACGTAAAGCTTCGTTTATGTTTAAAATAACGATTTCCGGGCTCTTTTAATGTCTATGACCCGTTTCCGGGTTTGGCTTTTCAAAATAAAAGTCGGCCAAAAAATAATGACTAAAAAAACGAGCA
The DNA here is from genome assembly GCA_026776945.1 of Isichthys henryi. Classification (NCBI taxonomy): domain Eukaryota; kingdom Metazoa; phylum Chordata; class Actinopteri; order Osteoglossiformes; family Mormyridae; genus Isichthys; species Isichthys henryi. Next base: position 3,110,995 of record JAODJX010000042.1, read on the forward strand.
ACTTTGCTTTTATAGTTGTGATTATAAGCAAACTGAATATACATTAGATGTTATTAATTATTATGACTTACATTATTCGTGACGATGATTTCACGTATTATGCATTTTATACTTTAAAATTCTCTTAACTCTAAACTTCATAAGTATTGTGTGCATCTACGGTAATAAATATAAGATATCTTAGGCAATTGCTACATAATAATATATATATTGGTCATGTCTTAACTGTTATAAACATAGACATATATATATATAATTATTATAATATATATATACACACATACATACACTAGTTGTATAAATGATGATCAACATGTACTAATTATATTCAATCAAGTGATAAATTTATTTAGGCAGCAACAACAAGCAGGATGAAATAAAAAAAATCAATCAACACACTCGTGGGCCAGTAATTTAATCATTCTAAGGACTAACAACTAAGAACAAACTTGTGACACCCTGAGCTGTATATTTTCCCTGAGAAAAAGGCACAGTTCAAGAGACAGGAAAATATGATCATCAAAGTCATGAAGGCCATCTTTCCACTCCTGGTACCTGAACACCAGAGTGCACAGAGGACACCTCCCATGAAAGGATGTAACATCTAAAAGACAAATTACATTGAATGTGTAAGTATGAGTATATTTGTATTAGTGACAAATCATAACAGGAATAAATCCATAATGGGCATCTGATTCCCCAGACTTACTCTCAGTAAGGCCCATCATGCTGACAATTCGAGCTTTATTAGTGACCTGCACTGCCTTATCAAGTACAGGATGACCTGGGCATGATTGACACATTGTTTCAATAGGAACAAACCGTTTTTGAGGTTCCATTTTATGTTTTTGTTCAGTGATCTCTTTTGACAGTGTCTGAGGAATTTTTTCTTCTTTAAATATGTAGCGCACACTTCGCTCCACAGCAGTATTATGTAGATGCATCCTCTGATGTCAGTAAAAGTGGTCCTGGTGATGGTGGAACCTTTGTCCTGAAGAGATCTCTTTGTGTTTGAAAGAGAAACCACTTTGAAATGCTTTTGTGAGGACACAATGTTCGTGGCTTTGCACAGGCACAATGTCAGGTGTTCTTCTGTTTGTTGTATGTCACAAATAATCCGCCAAGACGGCAAAAACTCTGTATTTTAGACTCATGATTGGAAAGACATATCTGTGCTGCGGATTCCCCAAACTCCACCATCACTGCAAGTGGAACGTGTGTCACCTGAGCAACTTTTTGCTTGTTTATACACGTTACAGATTTTGCCTCGCCAAAGAATTTCAGAGACACCATTTCCCTCAGGATGTCTTCCTTGAGAAATATTTCTGGAACAGTTTTTCTGCAGTAAGGCCACTTTAAAAAAAAAAAATTGGTCGTCCCCTCCCAACCCGCCGAAATGCCTCCGACCCGAATTTTTTTTTATTTTTTATTTCGTAAAAATCGCATGGAAAACGCCCAAGAATGACGAAATTTGAATTTTCCGTGCATTCCACATCGACGATCGTCGATTCGGAACCACTCGGGAACCCTCGGCGCAGATGCCGTTTAAAATCTTGGTTGT
>JAODJX010000042.1:3120136-3130630 GCA_026776945.1 Isichthys henryi
CTCTCCCCATTCTCGCTGCCCCCCCTCCCTCTCCTCATTCTCGCTGTCCCACCTCTCGCTCATTCTTCCCCCTCTCACCTTCTTCAGGGTTGGGAGGAAGGCATGCTGGGAATGCGAAAGGGTGGACGTCGCCTCCTGGTGGTGCCCCCCGGACATGCGTATGGCCCTCAGGGCATCCCCAGCCGCATTCCCGGCAACAGCACCCTCATCTTCGAGACGGAGATACGGAGGGTAGGGCGGCCAGGCTTTCTTACATCATCTGGAAATTCTGCTTTTCAGCATGGAGACATTGAGGACGGCTTGTCAGACAGGCCTTCAAGGCCTCAAATCTGCATTGTAATTTGTAATTCATACCTAGTGTGGATTATTTAATAAAGCTGATATGAAAAGAGCAGGATAAAATTCTTGCTGGCGTACAGGATTTAAAAACATGTACATAATGAAAATGGCGGTTAATTTCCCGGCCTTTCTGCTGTCAGGTGAAGTTCGCGAAGGACTCCGGGCTGGACCGAGTCAGCACTGGCTCGCGGGACTCCGCCGCGCCCTCTCCCGCCCCCAGCGTGGACAGCACTGGGCCGGACGCCCCGGCACAACCCCCCGGCGCTGTGGCAGCCAAACCCGGGTATGGGGCCCCATCGCTGTTAGAGGGGGCCGCACCCCATTTTCGGGTGTCCGTAGGCAGCATGAGTGGTAAAGCCTACAATCCTCCTCGTATTCCCAGATTTCAGGTTTGATAACTATCTTTCAGAGACGTTCCCTTACGGGCGAAGTCCAGTTCCCTGAATGAACAGCTGGCAGTGAGTAATTAAAACAGTTTTAGTAATATTATAGACTTTTTTGAAAATTATTATTACTGCCTTCCATACTTACTTGGTACTGTCTGTACCTGTAGGGGTTGTAGTTCTTTCTCTGGTCACATGATCACGGTGTGTGCCCTTCTCTGGTTACATGATCACTGTGTGTGTGTGTGTGTGTGTGTCTCTCTCTCTGGTCACATGATCATTGTGTGTCCCTCTCTGGTCACATGATCACGGTATAGTTCTATCTCTGAACTCCTTCTCCTCTGGTCACATGATCATGCCCCCCCCCCACCACCGGCCTCATAGAATCCCGACTCCACCAAGGCCAAGCTAATCTCCCGCATGGCCAAGATGGGCCAGCCCATGCTCCCCTTCCTCACGGGGACCCTGCCCTCCCAGCCTGACTCCAGTGACTCCGAGATGGAGGTGAGCATCCCTGGAGCTGAAGCGGCATAGCCTTGCCACATTTCTGGAACGTTCTGTCAGTGGACACCATTACTCCTTTATCTGTTTTGTGTGACTTCGCCGCCATCGATATCTGTGCCAGGACCACAGCGGGTCTCGAGGTAGAGAGCGCCCCCCCGCCCCCTCCCCCCAGCCTGTGCAGATGTCGGTCACGCCCCCAGTCTTAGCTCAAGGTGAGTGATCGTTGTCCTGACCTGTAAGCTCTTAAAGTCCCACCTACAGTAACTTGAAGACTAAATGAGTAGCTCTGAGCTCCTCTCTGCCTTCCTCCTGTGTTTATTCACTCCGCTTACGGTTTCTGTTCCTCCCCCCACTTCAGGTGTACCCGTCCCATCTACCTCTGTGCTTCCAGTTTCCATGACGACAGCCAATCAGCACCTCGGGCCGGCAGGTTCTGTTCACGCCTTCCAGGTGAGTGGCGGCAGCCTCCCCCAGTATGAAGGCCATTCCTCTTTCACGCCCAGCTCGGTAGTTCATATCCCTTTGTGGGGGGGCCGCTCTTCCCATTAATCGTTCTGTATGGGCTGGGCCTCCCCTTCCATTACGAAGCCACACAGACCTATATGGTATTTATGTGCCATAAGCATTTACATTGTGTTTATTTCTATTCGGCAGACAGTTTTATCCAAAGCAACATAAAAGTGATGCAAACAGCACATTACAGACATACGGCTGTCAGACTCAACTACACATAAGTGCAGCTCGGCTGAGCTTCCAGTGAGTGACCAGGTACAAATGTAAGCAGGACTGGAGCAGGAGCTACAGAAACACGTATAACAAAGAAGGAACTTAATAAGACAACTGTTCAAATCAGGTGTAACATTAAGAGCATCCAGTGAACATGCAGTGGTGTCAGGCGAGTGGAGGAATTCCTGGTCAGACAGATCTTGAGGTGTTTCTTGAAGGTGGAGAGAGAATCTGACAACCAGATGAACCCAGGGAACAGGTTCAACTAGCTGTTTTTAATGCATCTAGCAAACCTTATCATTAACCAATGATGTGTTTTGAGTGTGTGATTGACAGTGGAGGGTATACTCCAGGGCCAATCAGCTTTCAGCTAGGGCCAGTGCCCCTTTGGCCCCGCCCTTTTATCTTTATACTGAAAGTCACAGCTTCAGTTTCCTGATTTGTTCTAACGTAACAGGATAGTGGGGAAACCAGCATAAGACTGTAAAATTTTAAGTAGTTTTGAGTATATAGTGCTGATGACACATGAAGATTGGGTTTTGCCGTGTTCCTGTCCCACAGCCGTACTCGTACAGCCAGTCTACTGCAGCCACATCCCAGCTACAGCCAGTGAGCCAGATGTACACCACGCAGACCATGCCGTACCAGGGTAAGCGACTGCCGCTGACGGGACCAGGCGGCCTGTGACCCTCCCGCGATGAGCACGCTGTCCTGATCCGATTCCCCCGTCAGGCCCCAGCGACATCACTTCCTTCTTGATGACTGAGGCTCGGCAGCACAACACGGAAATCCGCCTGGCCGTCAGCAAAGTGGCCGACAAAGTGGACCAGCTGGCCTCCAAGGTTAGCCTTTGTAGAAGGTTTTCCTTCCTCCTCCTCCCTCGCTCGGGGCTCCTCCGGTGACAGGCGCTCCCCTTCTCCCTCTGAAAGGTGGACAACCTTCAGAAGCAGGGAGGGGTTTCCCTTGGCCTGTCCAACGTCTCTATGGAGACAGCCATGATCATGCACAACATACAGAGGATCATCCAGGAAAACGAGTGTCTGAAGAAGGAGGTGTTCGAGAAGAGCTCCAAGATCGAGGAGCAGAACCGGAAGATTGGGGAGCTCATTAACCAAAATCAGAGGTGAGGGGACCCTCCCCCTGCCCTCCGCCAACTGCTCCCTGTGTCACTAGATATTTGGGTGTCAATTTTGAGTTGGTCCCTTAAAGTTGCACAAATGACCAAGTTCCAGGAGTTTTATACTAGAAGATTCTTTGACCACTGACTTAATTGAAGGCTGGTTAAGATGGCGGTTCCATCCTCTTTCTCTTTCTCCTCTTCCATCCCCTACAGGTACATGGAGCAGAGTAACCTGCTGATGGAGCAGAGGAACGACTCGATGAAGTCTAGCAGCGAGCAAAGCCAAGCCCGCATGCTCCAAGCTGAGCTGGACAAGGTACCGTCAAGTGACCAGATGTCGCTTGCAGACACGCACACAAGCACATGGGCACTCGGGTACACGGGCACACGTCCACATGGACACTCGGGCACACGTCCACATGGACACTCGGGCACACGTCCACATGGGCACTTGGGTATACGGGCACTCGGCTGCACGGGCAGTCATGCTAATTATTTGTGATGTCAGTCTGCCATTGCACAGTACTGGGTCATGTGATATGAGATGAAATGTCATTTTACGCATTCCTTTGCCAAAGGCCTTTGAGTTTTAAATCATGCTTTTGATTATGCAGGTGATGTTGAGGATTATGTGGGACAGCATCATTGCAATTCTCTGGTTTTGAGTGTCCGTGTCACAGTTTATGTGAATTATAAACTGTTCACTGACCAGTTTGTGCTGTGTGGCATTTTTTAAACCCATAGTGTGTCATGAAAATACTGACCGAACACCATTTTTTTTGGGCATATAAGTAATGGGAACTGTGCACTTTGTGGATATTTGCTTTTTCCTTGGTTCCATAAATGTGTGGTTCGTGTCTGTGTGTGTGTGTGTGGCAGTAAATCCAGTCCCTCATTTAATCCTGTCTAAAGGCTGCTCAGAGCTGTTACCCAGGCTTCCGTTTCAGGAAAGACACGGACTTTACCAAGCGCTGTAATAAAGCAGCGCCACACCAACACGCCCAGTGGTGTTCCCATCCTGTTCCCCTCGTGTTCCCGTCCTGTTCCCCTCGCGTTCCCGTCCTGTTCCCCTCGCGTTCCCGTCCTGTTCCCCTCGCGTTCCCGTCCTGTTCCCCTTCGTGTTGCCGTTGCGGTCCCGTCAGATTGCTCCAGTGAGAGGAATGGGATGACCCCTGCTGGCCAGCACACGCCACGGGGCCGTACCGCGCCCATATTACCACGTTAACCTCAACTTCACTGAATGTGATGGATTAAAACACAAATCCAGTCTCATCCGGCTTCATTGTCACCGGCAAAATGCAGGGAGAATCCAAGAAACATGCAAGTCAGTGGTTCCTCGATCATGGTGAAAGCCCTACACAGGTGTTCCATTCCAAACCATTTGTGTATTTCTTCTGTCCTTTTCTGTCTTCCCTGCCTCTTCCTCTGATCATCATGTGTATATAACTCTGTACCTCCCACTAACGCGTCTCTCTTTCCTGGCTGATTCTCCCGCTCTGACTCTGAGGGTCTCTGTTAGTGACTGATGTCTCTTCCCAGCATGCACTGCCACAGGACCTGGGATGGGGGCAGGTGAGCTGCTCTGCTTCTTCACTCCTCTTCCTCACTGTCTCTTTCTCCTTCTCTCGTTTCCTTTATCTTCTTTAACCAATCATCCATCACTCTGTTCTTCCCACAGGGTCATGCTATTTTTTTTTGGTTTTTTGCCCCTGCGACATGTTTGTTGCCCCTGCATCATTCTGCCCTGCTTTCTCACATTACAGGCGTCTGTAATTTCCCGGTTTCCCAGAGCCTTAATCTGCATCTTCCTCCTCTTCCTCCTCCTCCCTGTGCAGGTCCGTCTGACGGAGGAGCTGGCGTCGTCAGCTGCACGCGTGTCCCAGTTGCAGCTGGAGGCCAGTTCACAGCAACAGAAAGCCACTGAGTTGCAAGCCAAGCTGAGTGCCGCCCTGCAGGATGGAGAGAGGCACTGCACCCGGCTTGCAGCGCTCGAGAGCCAGGTGGAAGGTGAGGGGGGGATGATGAGGGGTCAGCTGATTTTTCTGTGCTAAGTGTTGGGGGGTGAGATGACAGAGAATTGTGGGGGGGGGTTCCCTCATGTCCTCGGGCAGAGTTGAAGGAGCAGGCGGAGCGAGCGCAGGTGCAGTACCGTGGCGAGAAGCAGAAACGGCGGGAGGTGGAGCTGAAGCTGGGCAGTGTGGAGGAGGAGCTGCAGGACCTGAAGGTGGAGAAGGAGAGTCTGGAGCGCGTGAGTGGAGATTGGCCACCTGTGCTTTTTTATAGTAAGGTTTAAATATCAAACAGTATAACCACGAGAATACGTCAAACTAAGCAGACAACATGGGGACAAGAGAGAGAGAAATAAATAGTGTCTGTGTGTGTCTGTGTGTGTCTGTGTGTGTGTGTGTGTGTGTGTGTGTGTGAGTGTGAGTATGTGAGTGTGTGTGTGTTTGTCTGTGTGTATGGGTCATATTACTTGTCAAGTATATGAGCAGATGATTGTAAGGCAACACAAGACAACCATAAATCCTTTCTTTTAGGCATGAGTGTCTGTCTTGCATCCTCTTACATTTTTATCTAAAGATACTAATTAAGAGCACATGGTTCAAGTGAGAAAAAAATAAGTAACTTTATAATGTATCACAAGCTTAATATGAGAGCAAACATGGTTAACAAATAGTGTCAAAACTGGGATTAATTTATAAAGTATAGCAATATGACGCCTTTACAAAAACAAACAAATAAATTCACGAAATTGTATGCAGTTATAGTCTGATGAGCGAAACAGAACAAGGTACAGAACAAGGTTGTGAGAGTCTGGCACCGTTGCGGCTCACCGCGTGCAGGCGCTGGCCGACAGGAAGAGGAAGTGGCAGGCGGAGCGTCAGCGCTGCGATACGGAGCTGGAGGAGGCGCGGAGGAGCAGCCAGCAGGAGGTGGAAAGCCTGAAGGCCCAGCTGCGGAGGACCAGGAGCAGCACCGACCAGGCGGCTGCGGAGCAGGTGGGTCACACCCCTGGGGACGGCGTTACACATCCTGGATGTGACTGTGTGTCTCGATGCCACTCCCCGGCTGCCTGCCTGTTCACGCTCCTCTTTCTACCTCCACCTGCACGCTAACCCCTGGTGCCCAGCTGGCGCAGCTGCAGGCGGAACTGCAAGTGGAGTGGGAGGCGCGCTGTGAGCGGGAGCTGGCGTCGGCCCGGGAGCGGCACGGGCGTGAACGGGCGGAGCTGCAGGAGCAGAAGGAGGCGCTGGAGGAGAAGCTGGCTCAGCTGCAGGAGAAGGTGAGGAGGTGTGGCCACTGAACTTGACTGATAAAGGACCGCTGCTTAAAGCACAGAAAAAGCATAATTTACTTATTAACGTTCCTTTAAGAAGTGGCATAACCAAGTATAAGTTTAGATTTACACCAGGGATTAATTTATGATGTTACATTTATGAATGATGTTACATTTATTATAGCACTTTTCATGACGCTCAAAGAGCTTTTACAGAAGTGATGGGGAGCCCCTTCAACCACCACTGTGCAGCACGTACTGGATGATGTGATGGCAGCCATTCTGCACCAGTACGCTCACCACACAGCAGCTAAGGTGGTGAAGGGGCAGGAGAGGATTCACCAGTTAGATATAGGGGATAATTAAGGGGGCAGATCTGATAGGACCACAGTGGGCAGGACATCAGGGTAACCCCTCCTACTCTTTGGAAAGATGCCCAGGGACCTATTATGACCTCAGAGAGTCAGAACCTCAGTTTTACGTTTCATCTGAAGGACGGCGCCATCTTTACAGCACAGAGTCCCCGTCACTGCACTGGGGCAGTGGGACCCACACAGACCTCAGGATTATCTAACCTGCTGGCCACACCAGGACCTCTTCCTGCAGCAACCCAGCTTTCCTAGTTGGTCTCCCATCCAAGTACTGGCCAGGTCCAAACCTGCTTAGCTTCAGGTGGACAACCTAGTCTGAACTGCAGGTGGTACGCCTTGTGCTGACTAGTGCACTTCTTAACTAGAACGCCACCTTCAGGACGGTTCAGTCCAGTGCAGCTCAGTGAAGGCTATTTTCTGCCCTCCCCCCAGTTCTCTGCACTGAAGCTGTCCCGCGAGTCGGAGGAGCAGCGGCTGCTCCAGCAGCAGGAGCAAGGGGAGGAGCTGCAGGCACTGAGACAGAAGGTACAGGGAGGCGATGCGGGGCCGAGACCTGGGCTCCGGGGCCAGCCCACCTCCTGGTGTGGTGGAGGACAGTGGGCTCCAGCTCTGAGTGCCAGTTCTCCCCCCCCACAGTACTCGGACCTGCAGGAGCAGGCGGGGGCCATGAAGCGGCAGCTGGAGTCGCACATAGCAGACCTGGAGAGGAGGCTGGCCGAGCAGAGCCAGGCAGACACCGCGGCGGAGGTAAGCGGGAGCTGAATGGCACCATCTGTGGTTCCCCTCTCTGGGTTCACAGCTCTTCTCGTGACTTTAAGGTTATGGGGCTGTGTTCCTAACCACCACGCCCCCTACTGCCCCAGGTTTATATGACAGTAACGCCACCATGTCTGGTTCTTTCCACCTGAATCACACTTTGTGGTAACAAGTAACAGTATAACATAATTAGGGATGGAACATAATGCCTTTATTAGACTGCCTCTGTCGACCAGGATATGTTACAGCCTCGCGTTACTGTACGGTGTGTTACCTCACCCCAGGATCCGGTACGGCCTCATGTTACCTTACGGTGTGATACCTCACCCCAGGATCTGTTACGGCCTCATGTTACCTTACGGTGTGTTACCTCACCCCAGGATCCGTTACGGCCTCATGTTACCTTACGGTGTGATACCTCAACCCAGGATCCATTACGGCCTCGTGTTACCTTACAGTGTGTCATCTAACCCCCTGCCTTCCTCGGAGGTCAGCTTTCATCCCTTCCAACCTAAAGGAAAGGGTAAAGGAAAGGGGTTGTTAGGCTTTAAGGACAGGATGGTGTGTAGCTCATTGGGTAAGGAATCTTTACCCACATCCAGAAGGTTGTTGGTTCGAATCCATGGAAAAGTTTTTAAAGCCAGCAGCTCTGAGTGCCCTGATCTCAGGGCTGTTACAGGAAGCCCTCAGGAGGGTTGACTCCAAGCATGCCGAGCGCCATCCCTGATGCCATTCTGGATCTTCCCCTGCAGGTAAAGCGTGTGATGAACGGTGTGTTCCACTCGCTCCGGGGGGAGTTTGACCTGCAGGAGAGCTACACGGGCAGCGCCGTTCTGGGGGTCATCGTAAGCACCATAAAGGTGCGTGACGAAGACGTAGCAATGATGGTTGACCCCTTAATGTTTATTTTGCTTATTTATTCGTCCTGTAGTCATTTATTTTCTCTGCCACTGCTTCCAGAGGGTAACCTTGCAGCTGCTGACTGAGGCATCTCAGAAGAGTGAAAATGACGAGGAGGAGGAAGATGAGGAAGAGGAGGCAGGACCAGGGGAGGAGAAGCAGTCACAGGAAGTACAACCAAATGTAAAGGAGGAGGAAGTAGAGGAGGAGAAGCCAGCACTACGGGAGGAGAACAGCATGCAGGCCCATGTGGGCCACCAGACCAGGGAGATAGTGGGTCAGCAGGAAGTAGGTCAACAAAAAGTGACCACTGCAGAGAAGCAGGAAGTGGGTTTGCAGGAAGTAGGTCAACAGGAAGTGACCACTGCAGAGAAGCAGGAAGTGGGTCAGCTGGAAGTAAGTCAACAGGAAGTGACCACTGCAGAGAAGCGGGAAGTGGGTCAGCAGGAAGTAAGTCAACAGGAAGTGACCACTGCAGAGAAGCAGGAAGTGGGTCAGCAAGAAGTGACTACTACCAAGAAACAGGAAATGAAGGGGGACCCCAAGAGGGAGCTGCCCCTGGATGTGAGACCTGCAGAAATGGCATTTGCTCCATCTACAGTGGACAACCACCCTGAGGCCACAGCAGCAAACCATGTTCGGCCTCTGAGCTCAGATCTGGAAGCGGAGGCCCAGGCTGAGGTTGTGGATCTAGGTGTGGATGGTGGGAGTCCTCAAGGGGAGCCCCAGGTAACAGAGTCAGCCCCTACCGGACCCCCCACACGACCACCACCGCCACCCGACCCTCTGCAGGGTGAAATGGGCGATTCTGCCAGGTGAGTTCTGCCAGGTGAGCCGCAGAGTCCGGATGCAGCCCACTCTGTGTGCATTAATCGGGTCTGACAGTGCCCGCCCACTGATCCTCCCTTCTCTGTGCTTACCCCCCACCCATCTGCCCTTTTGTCTCTGCCTTGTACTCCCACCCTGTACCCTGGTGTCCTGTTCTCTCAGTTTGCCTGAGGAAGTAGGGGAGGAAAATGGAGCAGGGCCATTTTTCCAGAAAGCAGCTCCAACCAAGCCCCCCCCACCACCCACGGAGGAGGAGGATGATGAGCTGGTGAGGAAGGATCTGCAGAGCCCCCACCCCCCCAGACTCTCAGATTTGACCTTCGCGCCCCTCGCGCTGACACTATGTGATCAGATTGTGGCTTCATAAGCGCGCCTTTTTGCTTTGGCTCCCAGTGATTGGTCATTGTTGACTGATTGACTTATCTATCGTGCATTCACAGAGCCTGAAAGGCCGCCCACCTCCGGCCCCCCTATTCGGTGATGATGACGACGATGATGACCTGGATTGGCTAGGCTGATGGCAGTCTGAGTGTGTGTGGGTCACTGGGTCACTGCTGCTCGCCAGGCATCATCCCTTCCGTCCTGCAAAGAGCAGGAAATATAATGACACTGTTAGAGGCTCAGATCCATCTCTGATAAGGAGTCGTTACTTTGCTCCAGTCAGTTTCCCTGCCTATGCCTCTCTCTCACAGGCGGGGACATGTCCCCTGCTGGTGAACCAGCCTTTCAGACTGTGTGCTGGCCTCTGCAGTCTCCTGTGCTCTGGTGACTGGACAGTGGAATTCTTTTGCCTTAATGGCAAACACGTACGTTTTAGTGGTGCAACAAAATCTTTATAGCCTCGGATTTCTTAAACTTCTCCGTAACGTGATTGAACTGAATGTCTCTCATATAATTAACGGTTGTCAGTTGTTTTGCACAAACGAGAACTGCATAACGCTATACTAGAAACCGAAGAAAATCATTCTGTGTTCCCATTCAGAGGTTTCTTTTGGCCTCACGCGACCTCACTCTGCTACCAAACTTCTCTAACGTAGAATGATGAATTATTACAGATTAATAAAATGTTTTCTCTAATTCATGCAATCCTGGCGTTTTATTCCTGTTTTCGAGTCCCCACATGCTAACCCGGCTCGATAGTGTTACTCATGCTAGCTAGGGGTGTAATGATAATCCAAATCCACGATTCGGTTAAGCCGTTGGCGTAGGCTTGGGTATGGATGGTGGGGACAGAGTTCCGGGTGTGTTTTGGGGGTCTGCTGGGGGAATGGGGGGTTTGGGGCCCAT
>JAODJX010000042.1:3186169-3199042 GCA_026776945.1 Isichthys henryi
CCCCCCCCCCCGCCCCCCCCCCCCCCCCCCCCCGCCCCCCCCCCCCCCCCCCCCGCCGGGGGGCGGCCGGGGGGGGGGGGCACAGAACTGTAAATATGTTTGGGTTTTCTTTTTTAAAAACGGGACTGTATGTTCTGTGTTTGGATTATATAGCTTCTACATTTTATTTACCAATGGATGTCTTTAAGATACTGTACTCCGTGTGAGAAAGTCGCTTATTAAACGATGACAGTGACGATCGTGGAGCTGTGTCGCGTCTGTCTGGTCGCTTAGCCGACCCACGGCGTGTCTTACTGGCGGCTCGGTCAGCGGGAAGCGGAGCCGTCCGGGGCGTGGAGAACACGGCCGATTAGCCACGGGAGCGGAATTAAACTGACCGTTATGGAAGCAATTAAGTGAGCGCTGCATCCCCTTTGCAAAGGATTATGGGAGGCTGAACCCCGGACCGGTTGTGCAGTCGGATTTAATGATACATAATCAGAGATCCAGGCTAATTACAAGGGTGGCAGGCTTCCGTTTGGAACTTAAGGCAGCAGTCTAGTGAATTTCATTGTTTACCAATTCTTTAACTAATTTGTTTTTTAGAAAATAGCTCACAAGGTCTCTGAGCTTACTGTGCTCCTAGCTCATTCCACTCTAGTTATTACTAAGTATTGCATTAAAACACACACAAATTGCACATTTTTCGTTTTAAACCACCTAGCACACTTAATTGGCTAGTTATGTCCAGGGTGGGTTGATAGATGCCTTGGCTTTCTAAAACTATTTATTTTGTCCATGTCTGTGTTTTTTGAAGAAAGTGAATGGGACAAAGGGCTCCATTCGGGTTTCCATGGAGAGGAAGTTGACAGACGTGAGTACTGTCAGTTTGTCAATTATGAAGAGGCACTCAATCATTAAGGTTTATGTATTCAAATTAGTTCAGTGAATTTACAGGGATCTGAAACCGTACGGAACGCAGGCAATCTAGACGGTACGGTGTGTGTGTTGGGGGGATATGACACGGCTTAAGTGCTGATACGGCATCAATTATTTATTGCACGTCTGGCAGAGACGCATCAGGCAAATTCATTAACGTATGCAAATGCTCATAATTGCAATTATCGTCATATCTTGATAAGGAAATAAGAAGGCTTCGCGCAATCCGAATCCCACAGCACAGCGAGTTGTGCTTTGCATTCAAACCAATCAAGTCTCATCTGCATATTGCTAATTAGCTGAACATATTCAGGTGCCAATTAGCCGGTCTCATAAATAGATTCTCTCGGCTACGAGTCTTTCTTCTTCCCCCAGAAAAGTTTGCAGGTATATAGACTTGTACGACAGGAGTCGCATACCAAAGTGTTTATATTCACTAATTAATCAAATTAACATGCAAATGAGTGTAATTGCACTGAGCTTCTTCACCTCCTGCTAAGTAAAAACCGCTAAAGAAAAAGACAGGCCTGGATATTTTTGTATGCGGTATCCCAATAAAAGAAAGTGCCGCGTTCAGCCTCCCCTGTGGGGCGGGCCCCTGTCCGTGCGGCGGGCCCCTGTCCGGGCTGCCAGCGGAGCCTCTATCCGCAGACAGTAAACAGGTGGTGTGCAATGAATCATTTCCACAGCTGAATGCGCTCCCGGTGCAGGAGCGTCTTTGAAATGATGTAAAGTCTTTTTTCCGGGCAGTTAATGACTTCTGTGCGAGCCTGCACAACAGGGAGGAGGACCCGCGGAACCGAGGAAAGGAAAAACAACTCGGGGAAGCGGTGACAGTCCCAGCACACCGGAGCTGTGTACGGGATGCATGCATGTCGGGGGGAGGCTGATCAGCGGGTTCAGCTTCGCACTGAGCCCTAAACGGCTTTTACCCGATCCCTGACCTGCGGTTTGCGGTATCCACTTTAGCCGGGAAACGCCGGGTTCGCCGTCGCTCTGCACGACTGCGCAACAGGCCATCGCCCGCGGCTCGCAGGCGTCCGGATTTGGACCGATACAACCGCTCGGCTTCTTTGATGATGAAATGGTCCCGCAAGGGGACCGGGGCATCTGCGGGTTCTCCAGTCTGAAGCTCAGGTACCGCTTAAGGGGAGCCCATGGAGGCGCTCAGGAGGACGTTACGCTCCGGCTCCTCTGCGGAGATGAAACTCATGTTAACTATGTATCTGGGCAACCATTCAAAAGGAGGCATGAAACATTATTTATTTGGGGGGAGGAGCGCTTTGAAATAAACATCAAAGTTACGGTCTTCCCGTAGATTAATCAGCCGTTAACACGCGTCGACTATTTAGTTATGGGAATTGAACCTTTAATGACGACGCGTTTTATGAGAATCTCCTTCTCCTAATAACCGGGTTTACACAGCTGGACGTAGTTGACGTTCATTATATATACCAAAAAAGCCCGTAACTATCTGGCCGATGCTCAAAACATGTTTTACAGCAACGTGTTCCGATAAATGTACTGACTGACTGGAGGCGGACCGCTAACAGACCGAGCGCCGCTGTCCAAGACGGCGGGTCGTGACGGAAAGCCGCCCGTCGCCGGTCCCTCGGAGCCCTCGGTGTTTCTGCTACTAATGCAGAAGCACGGCGCTATCACTGAAGACTGCGAGAAAAAGTCAAAGGAGGGGAAAAATAACTAACTATGGATATAAAGTGATGCAGGATATTGAGAGGAAAAAGTTCCCCACCCAATCAGAATGCTTTGAATAATTAAACTGATCGGCTTAATTAGTTCAATTAAGTTAATTTGACCACGGAACATGGCCATATGGTGAGAGGAAACAAAAGAGGGGGGAACTAATTAAAAGTAAAATAATGAGGATTTTAATTAACTCGTTCCCCAGACGTCAGCAAGCAGCGATCTGGAGTCTGGTACCGTAATTAAAGTGCTGTAACGCTGGCAACATATCTTTTCTATTTTTTTCCCTTATTTTTTTACAGTGAGGCCTCCATCCATCTAATTAAATCTGTAAATAAATTAGCGACATCGAGGGTTCCTGCTTGACTTAACACCCCGTGCACCTCGCCTGCTACCCACACCTCCCTAATAACTCCTGACACACGTACACCTCTCCCTCGCCACACCCACTAATATTAACATTCACTTCAAATTGAAATCTTTTCAGTGTCATCCCAAGGTGGCAGTTTGGCCGTTCTGCCTAGCGTGTCCTCATCTGTGTTGAGGGGTCACGGCATGCTTATGACTGCAGGAAAACCTTGCCAAGGGGATCTGCACTCTATACTATACTATACTATACTATGCTATACTATACTATAGTACACTATACTCGACCTACATGTGCAACTCATTATCAGTACACGGTTATCCTCACTAACATATCTGAACTTTGCACTTGATCCCTGGGCTCCGACCACCCAGCATGCAGCCCTGGACGGTTCCGGTGGCAGAGGGATGGCTAGGGACGTTGTTGCCGGGCAGAGTCCGGGAAGCGAGAGCGTCTCATCCCTGAGGAAGGTACTTCTCCTGAATTTCTTCAATTAAAGACGCAGGTCTTTGGATGAATGGAACTGAAGTCTCTTTGAACAAAACGGTGAGCCAACAGACAGGGAAAAAAAGCACATTTCACCCTGTCGCTCAAAGGTGCCCCGACACACTTTACCCCCACCAACGCCCCACCCCCTCAATTTTTCTGCCTTCCTTGGGAAGTAGTTTTTTTTAATTAAAAGATGAGTTCATTTTAAACAAACTAACGGCTCCCTAAGGTCTCCGCTGTACCGAGGCTCTGCAGAGAGGCGGGGGTATGATGTGTTGACACTCTGCCATTGATGATGTCTGGCTGAGACCATGTGTGTGACGTTGGGGGGGGGGGGGGTAAGTAAGGGAGGAAGAGCAACACATGATCTATTGTTTACATCCCATCCCACAGCAAAATTGGGCTCTGGGCCGTTTGCCGAAATATTCTGGGAGTCGCAGGCATAACAGACGTGGTGGCTGGCCGCACATCCCTTGATGAGCTTAACATTGCCCCGGTGGTGCTTCTTGCTCCAGAGCGCCCCCAGCAGGCTGCGGGACTCCATGGCGATGATGAGGCAGTCACGTGGCTCTCCAGGTTTAAGAGAGGTCACAACTCAGGCACTCCGCCAGGGCGTCCGATCTGGGCTTTAGCCATCTGAGGATCCCCTAATCAGCCATGTTTGCATGTATAGAATCTTCTGAGCGCTGGGAATCATCCACCCCTTAATCCTCGTGTCTTTAATCGCACAGGTTACCCATCAATTATGGCTGACTTAGCTGCCACACAGGTCAGTAAACGCAGTGCTGCATGTTAATCGCCCTTAAAACACTGTGTTTAGCCTGGTGTCCAGAACCCTCTGCTCATTCCCAACACCTTTGTGCAAATTAGAATAATAATGGACTATTAGCATTGAGAACATCCTAGTCAGGGTGTTCCCAGCCTTGTACCCTCTAGGTTGACCATGATCCTGTGCTGGATAAACAGTTGTGGAAGATGGATGGATGGATGGATTTATGGATGGATTTTCACTGACCGGAGTCATATCTCAAATATTACCTTTACCAATAGTTGCTGAGCGGAGCTTTGCTGCGCAAAGCATGCTGGGAAAGGCATGATGGCACGTGATGAGATTCGTCTGCAGAGCGGCCTGGTCTGGCTGCTCCCGCTGTGCTCAGGAGCTAATTAAAGCTGATTAGGGCATTAATGAGCCGCTTGGCCTGATCAAAGGACTGTAGCCGCCGGGTTGGGTGTCTGTTTACCGGCCATAACCTGGGTGGGGGGTGGCTCTGCTTCCAGGACAGCGTGTCCTGTGCCTCACAATGTCACCAGAGCACCAGCCGAGGTCGTGTCACATGGAAAACGCCGGCACCGGAAGAAGAATCAAACAGGCCACTATGATGCAGCCCCAGCTAAAGTGCCGCATGGAGTAGAGAAGGGCAGCTGAAACAAAGGCAGTTCCTACCTCAGAGCCCTTAAGAGATGCACTTAACCCCAGAGGACAGACATTACAGCTGTGTAAATGCCGTAAATGTTCTAAGGTGCTTTGGCCAGAAGTATCTGCTAAGTAACTAAATGTACACTTACCAGCAGGGAGCCATGGAAACAGAGTAACACCTTTGCATTGGTCGGCCTTCCTCTGAGGTTACTGGCTCCATCTCATCACGAATTGGTGGTTCACATCTCCACGGTTACGTCCGGAGCACCTTCGATAAAAGCTCAACCAGTTTTACCTTTCATATAGCACCGCTTCTAATACTAATGCTAGCATTAAGCAAGGTTCTGCACCTCACCCAAGAACGAATTAAAAACTAAGATCTTAAACATAAAATAATGAAATATCTGACATGGTCTCAGCAAAGCAAGATTGATTCCCTGCCCTGCAGATGATCACCAAGGTGACACACACACTTCCACCACAGTAACACTCATTCTGTCAGATTCTTTACTCAGTAGCATTAAGCAATGAACCAAGGTCACGACCCCAAAACCCAGACACAAGCAGTAACCCCTGTGCAACATTGCTTAACAAGCGAGATTCTGCAATACTCGATATCAGTGGTTCCCAGACCTTTCCTTAGCCTTTGCCAAGGTCTTGCGTCATTACATTTCACCTCCGGAACCCCTGATTCAACTAATTATGAGCTTTGAGATTAGTTGATTGGTTTAATCAGATTATCTGATGGAAACTTGTGTAGAGGTCTGGAGAACCACCAGTCCAAAATATGGTAGTACTCTACACTACATAGAAATCTGTTAGATACATTTTAATTCAATCAAGGTAAGGACTATCATTGAACATAGACTGAGCAATCTCTGACAATTAAAGACAGTACCTTCTGTGGGGGGTGTGATCCACTCTAAGTGTTTGAATGTGTGCTGCTCTGGGGTCTTTATTAGTCCCTGGCACATCTTGGCACAGTCCAAAGTGAAAGTCTCACCTGCCATCCAGGGCGTAGCCTTGCCTCATTACCTGCTCTGCCTGGGATGGGATCCAGACTCCCGCAGTCCTGCTCACAACAAGCAGCTGTATGATGGATGGATGGACAGATTTCTCCTCTGGATGTCAAAGCCTCTTTGGTGTTGCTGTATGCACAGCAACTCATAGTGTGAAAACTATAACCCCAGCCTGTGTGTGTATGTCTGTGTTTGTTTGTGTATGTGTGTGTGCGCATGTGTCTGTGTGTGCGCGTGCATTTGTGAGTGTGTGTGTGCACGCATGAGTATGTATGTCCATGTGTGTGTGTATGTGAGTGTGCGTGTGTGCACACATGCGTCTTCATATCTATGTGTGTGTGAATATGTGTGTGTGAGCGTGTGTGTGAGTGAGTGTGTGTGTGAGTGAGTGTGTGTGAGCGTGTGTGTGTGAGTGAGTGAGTGAGCGTGTGTGTGGCCGGCAGCGCTGAGCCAAGCTCTGCCCCTTTGTAGGTTCCCCCAGCTGCTGCAGAGGCTCGTTATCTCAGCATTCCATGCTAATTAAACGTACCGGTTTAAGACACACAAACAGGCGTCTGGAATCCACACCATCGTCCTCCCTGGGCCCAAATTCCTTCAGCGAGCACCTCCTTGTGGCTGCACTCCGCCTCGTCAGTTAAAACCAGTCAGACAGATGCTTCTGCTCTTGCCTCCTTCCTCAGACACACATGGTCCAGAGTTTAGCGAATTCTAATATAGACGTTAGAAGCCACATCAGCATGTGGGCCACTATTAACCAGCCGGGAAGCCCTCAGTCCTCCAGTGAACATCACGCCTGTCCGATACTCAGAAAATGGTTTCTAAGGACACATCCCAAGAGCCACAGCGAAACCTGAAAGTGATTCCTGAGCTGGCTCATTCTGGTATTGGTGCTTTCGTCCTTCTCACGGCTGAGGTTGCAGTGAAGAACGGGAACATTTTAGCCAAATGTGTTTTTTAACATTCTTTTGCATGATTGGCTGTGTTATTTTCATTGGATAACAAACAGCCCAAAATGCAGCCTCTAGCATTTTAGCACTGTGATGAATCAATGTGTGTGTTTCTGAAGTTGGAGGTCAGCACCATGTCTTAGCATGAGGTCAGCAATGGGGGCGGGGGGAATTACAGTGGCCACTGCTTGAAGGGAGGGCCCCACTCGGCACAGTCACGTGCGGAGGATGTCGCGAGAAGCTGAAGAGGGCGCCAGTGTGTCCCCCCCCCACCCCCTCGTCCTGCAGCAGCATGTCAGCCTGCCTGCTCTCCCAAGGCCGCTGGGAAACACGTGCCTTCATTTGCACTCCTTAATTAGGAACAGATGCAATTTGCAGCTCAGGGCGCCCAACATGCTGCTCAGAGGCCACTGCCATCACTTGCCTCTCTCGCTCCCTCCCTATTTCCCACAATCTGTATGTCCCTCTCTCTCTTTATCTCTCCCTCTCTCTGTCCCTCTCTTTCTCTCTCTGTCCCTCGCCCCCTCTCTCTCAGTCCATCTCTCTTCCTGTGTGTCTATCTGTATGTCTCTCTCCCTCCCTCTTTTTTTCTCCCTCTCTTTCCCTCTCGCTCTTTCTCTCTCGTCCCCCAGTCACACTGGTCCCAGATCAGGACCAGCACTACTCATTAAGGCGTTCTGTCCAGTGCCAGTGCACCTCTGATCTCTCTCTCTTCTCCGATTCTGTCATTTTCATGCTCTTCCCTTGTCCTTCTCCCACTGTGTCCCTGCCCACAACTTATTATTGCTGCTGTTTGTGAAATCTGGCTTAATGTTGGTGGGCTTTAGCTAAAACATGTAAGGCCACAAACATGGCTGTTTATTTTGATATGCACAATTTGGTAACTGCCTTACCTTTTTATGTACCAACCTTCTATTACACTACAATGTGTTTTTCTAATAAAAGCATTCAGGCAGATATTGAATAATTGTAGTTCTTTTATGAAATCTTACATACATAGGAGATCAGTTTTATTTTTTTACTTCTGACTTGATTATACTGAATAGTACAGAATTTGGCTTGAATTTCCAGTGTTATGGTCACTTTGGTCGCAACTCCTGTGTACTGATTTCAGAAATAATGCCTTGAAACTTAGAGTAGGTGGGATTAGGTTGCACTGTCCATCACTGATCAGTACATCCTAACTCCCATTGGTCACTTGGTTGGTTGCCATTGGGTTAAACCAGAAAGTGATTGACATTTCACAGCAGTCCCTCCCAATTAATTTCTACCACCTAATTACTTATCAAATGTTTACAGATGTTTTTACGGCCTGTGATTCCTACTACCCTGTAAAACGCCTATTCCATATCCTTTGGGAACATCACTGGCAGACAATAACAAATCAATAACATTCACGTTATTGTTATATTCCGTAAGATGAGGGAGTGTGGGTATCCAGGTATACGTTTTCTAACACAGTAGCCCTCTTATCCATGGGGAATATACTCCATAAACCTCCCACAGATGCCTGAAACCATGCATGCAACTGAACCCTATACATTTGTTTTTTTTCAAATACATACACATACACTATATGAATAAAGGTAGTGGGACACCCATAGTAATTACAGGAATGGGCCACATAAGCCACACCCACTGCTGACATACAGCTGTATAATTAAGCACACAGTCATGCAACCTGCAGCATCAATGGCAGTAGAATGGGGGTCATACAGAAGAGGCTAGTCAGCCGGGCACTGTCACTCCATTGGATACCACTGGACACCATTGGGCACCAGTGGACACCTTTGGACACCATTGGACACCTTTCCAACAAGTCAGTTCTCCTCATTTCTGTCCTGCTAGAGCTGCCCTGGTCAAAGGAAAGTGAAGTGATTATGAAGTGGAAACATCTGGGAGCAAGTCCAGCTGCGAGGTGGGGGCCACACAAGCTCACAGAAAGGGACCAGATCACCCAACATCCATACCCAACCTGAACAGTAACAAATCCCGCCAGCAATGTTCCAGCATCTAATGGGAAGCCTTTACAGAAGAGTATAGAGCTGCTATAGCAACTAAGGGTTAGCCAGCTTCATATTAATGCCCTTTGATTTGAGTGAGATCATGGGCAACCCGTTGTCCACATACTTTTGTCCATATACTGAACTTTTTGATAGTTTAATTTATAAATTAGGCACAATAAGAGATTAACAACAATAACTAATAATAATGTAGAATGATTATAACAAGCAATATTGTGAAGGCTGATCTGATAACTGAGACGGTTGCTAAGTGACTAACGGGAGGAAATGATACGCAGCACGGGGACGCTAGATGAAGGGATGGGACAGTGGGAGATTTCAGCACGGATAAAGGGGGACCATGTATGTCCATGTGTTTTAACCAATTCCTCGTTAAAGGCAGAAGTGAGATGAACAATGAATGTGTTAGATCATGATGTTTCTCCACCAGCATGAGTTGGGAGTGTTTTCCCATGAGTCCCTGGGGCAGGCACCAAACATCTCAGAGTTTCTGGAGTTTTCCACAGATTAATAAACAAGCAAACAACATGTCTGAGGGAATCTTTGTTGGCATGGAAACGAATGCACCACGCTTTCTTGCTGAGACTGGTATTGTCCAAATTCCGGGTTTGAAATGGATCCATTTAGCAATCTAGCCTGTCTGTGTTCCTGCTGATTTTGCTCAGTGGGAGGTAGAGTCCCCGTTGGGTGAGAGACAGATTGACAGGAGTATACACAATGGGGTGGTAAACTGGCTTGCTCATCTTTGGTTCAGGACGCTCTTATTATACTTGTGATGTTTTTTGATATCCTTCCACACTGCTAATTCCCCAGGAATATACATTAGCCCCTGAATTGGAATCCTTTATCCAGATTAATTTTTTTCACACTTTTTTAAAATACGCATGCTGACATCACTGAAGCACTTGGTTCAACGGTATAACTGCCGTCCCTTTCATAGGACATCGACCGCAATAGTCTTGCCTCTAACACTGAGGCCACCCTCTCCCTTCTATATACATAGCGGTGGAGGGAAAACATGTTGAAAAAGTTAGACTCGTCTAATTGTGCTAGTTTGTGATTCTTATTAACTTTGAGTTATGCACAGTTAGGGCTGTTGCTGTGTGTGTGTGTGTGTGTGTGTGTGTGCTTTTTTATTTCATGCTACGCTTAATAAAACGTCTACTAATGAGAACGTGTTTATGCAACATAACAAGAATTAGCTGGATATACGGGGCGTTTTCCAGCCCTTATTTTCACCGCAGTGTTTTCCTGTGTACAATCAAAATTTGTGCTCAATCACAAACTCAGCTGGATATGCATTATTCTTCACAAATCAGCATAATGTTTAATAAGTTTTGGGTAATGAATTAGCCATCATTATTGTGTCGAATGAATCCATGCAGTCGCTCTACTATCGCTGGAAATTTACCACATTTTTGAGCTGGAGGCCTCTTTCATGGTTAATAAATGATTAATTTCTAAAGAATAGTTTATGATGTCAGGGAAGGTGGCTAATGTGAGGTAACTACCCATAATGCAATTCACAAGCCCTTACTTCTATGGCTGGCTCCATTACCGGCACACTGACCGGGCTGAGGTCAGGGTGGATTACAGCCACGTTCTTCCAACACCCTGAAGCTGAGAGCCTGACAAGCCGCTCAGACTGGCATTGTTTACCACTGCAAATGACAAAATCACTTGCTTTGCTGTTATGACAGGAGGTTCACAGCCTGTTTTTTACTGCACTGCTCCTTGCCGACAGTTAATTTTCTCATGACAACTGTTTGCTCTCTTTCTTGGTACCGGGCAAATTTGTAAACAGGGCATAAGCTCGCTGGAGACGTGGTGGTACTGAGGTGGGGGAGTGAGTTAAATGTGGACGGGCACAGAAATTCCTTGGGGAATATGGAGGAAATTCCTAGAATTTTTGCTCTGGAAAAAAAAAATTGCTCAAAGAAGGAGGGCATAAAGTATGCTAGAATATTCTACACTACCGTTTGGCGCTGAATTTCATCAGCCGTTTCAGTGTGAAGAAACTTTGAGGGCTACTGGACTTTTAGAGATCCATCATGTTCTCCAAAGTGTCTGTGACACGATGCATAGGCAGCTAATTCAGACTAGCATCGAGTGGCCTGCTTGCTAATCTGTACATACAAAATTCACCCAATAGCCATCTAACAACTTGAGAACAGGAGAACTTTTCCCATAGACGTTCACAGACGTCCTTCTCAAAATGTTAGGGAAACATAATGGAAATATCCGCATTAGAATGTCATTCTGTTCGCTCTTCTCATAATATTAACTCCATTAGCTGAGTAGCTAGGCAACCCTGGGCTGTTACGTATAACCACACCCCTACTAATCTTGCCTTGCATCTTCATTTGACATACTGTTAGCCAGCTAGTACTTGTTTGGACTGAGATGCTGGTGTTTTCACCTATCGGAGTTCTATGAGACGGTGAAGCTGAATACGTCATGCTAACTGAAGTGCATGTAAACACTGGATGCTTTATTAAATATGACGCTGGGAGCCACGATGCTAAATCTGCTCTCAGATACACGCCCATAAGAGGCTGTTTGTCGGAGCAGGACAGGCTGTTCCTGTGTTCATTTTTTTATTATTATTTTAGCTAATTTTAGATCTATGCTGCATAGCCTGGGTCACAGCCTGCACCCATGTGCCAACAGCGCCCCCCACCTCCACTGCCCCCCTCCACACACACCCATTCCCAGCACCCCTAGAGAAGGGAGGCAATCCAGACACAATATTACTAATTGCCCATTAAAGTTAACACACAACAACCCAGCCAAGTGTTCTAATTAGACTCCTAAAAATAACGAGGAATCTTTATAGGGGACATGGCCAGTTGGATGTGTTGGTGCCACTGGCAGTAAAGCTGCAGTTTCCACTGAAGCCTGCACTGGTGTTTTGCACTGGTCTCCCTGCAATGATCCCTCTGTGCTGATTCCCCCTCCCTGGGGACCCTGCTGTAGCCTGAAGCTCATAGCAGCTATTTCCAGAACGTCCTGCCTGCTGACGTAAACACGTGGATCAAGGCCCAGGGATTCGACAGCTGGAGAGGAGAAGTGGCGTAAAAACGTGGCATGAGAGATATACTCTGATTGGTTGATTGATTAATTAAATGGTTGATTGGCTGAGTACTCTGCAAATACTTCCTGGAATTGTGCAAGGGTCACTGGTACCCAAAACATCTGACACTCCGAAGGTTTTTCAGCTTGAATTCCCCGTCGCTTTTGCAGAGCCTTGTATAAGGTAAGTCCACATGGACAACTTTCAGAAAGCATTAGATTGTAAGCTCTAAAGCAAATGATTACATGTATTTCACAGTATCATCATCGCTAAGAACAAGTAACACCGGATATATTATAGCATGTGAAAACACTCTCACGAAAACAATTTTGTTTTCTGTTATTACTCAACACTCTTGTAAAATGCGCTTAAAGACAGATCAAAATACATACAAGACACTATATACAATCCTGTAAAGGTTAGACAGGTCGCAGAATGTTAATGGAATGAGTTGACGGTTGTTTTTTAGCCACTAAATGAGAGCTAGTAAGCGCCTGGCGATACCGATCAAACCGTCAGGCGAAAACAGAAATGTCAGCACATGTGGTCTGGCATTTCGCGGAGGATATCGCTTCTGAGTCGGGCTGGGGGGGCAGAGTCCTGTTCCAGTCCGTTTCAGCACCTGCCCTATAAGCTGCCGCGTGGGGCACACCTGTTAGCATTAACATTTTATAGCGCCGGCATGCTCTGGCGGAGGTTGTGGTGGAATGGGGTGAAAGGTCACAGGGATGGGCGTCTCGTCCTGAGGGCATGTGTGAGCATGGGTACATACCTGAGGGCCCGCGAATCTCTCCGTGTCCTCCCGATAAGGATGGTCAGCATGCCCTTCACAGCTGTGCCACCTAAACCTGCAAATGCCAAGGCTGGGCTGGACACAGAACACAGGACGTTTCCAGCTGTCTTTGGTTGACCCCC
>JAODJX010000042.1:3221686-3241616 GCA_026776945.1 Isichthys henryi
CCCCCCCCCCCCCCCCCCCCCCCCCCCCCCCCCCCCCCCGCCCCGCCGCCCCCCCCCGGGGGGGCGGCAGCGGGACATTAAACATGCATGTGTCAGCTGACCTGCTGTATTTTAATTCAGTTTTGTCACTTTAACTCGTTTCGCTGGAACTTCAAGGCTGCCGGTGCATTCGGGCTTCACCCCGGCACCGGTGCCCCCGCTAATGTAAGCAGCTGGCTTGATGGCCTTTTCCCAGTGCCCTGCCTTTCTCCGGAATGGGCTCCATTTGCCACCGACGCTTTCGTCCTCGCTGAGTGGCCTGCCGGCTCTTCCTCCCAAGCCGCTGCGTCTTGCAGAGAAGCCGAGGCTACATTTAGCGCGGTCCATTTAATACGGCGCCACCCTGCAGGCCTCCGCATCCCATGACCGCCACGTCCCCCCCACGGTGCTCATCCTCCCTCATCCTCCCTCATCCCTCTGCTGCTGGACGCCAGTGCAGTAATACCCCTTGGCAGCAGGGGGCTCCCTCCCATCCTGCTCCAATCACCCCCCCCACCTTCCTTTTTTCTCGCGCTCACGGCCTGTGCTCTCACCCACCCCTACCTCCCCGCTGCGGAGCTGGGGAGATTCCCGCTCACGGATTCACGGCTAATCAATCATCGCGGTGCCTTAATGACACCCCGCTGCTGCTCTAATATCTTCTGGCGTGAGCCTCCGCTGCCGGCTCCGGGCTCACGCCGGCAAACATATGGCGGCGCGGAGTGAGTGACAGGCCCCCCTTACGCGCGTGTGGCACCCCGCGCGACGGATCCCATCAGCCGCGCACTCGGCCGCCGGCGGCAAGGAGACAGACAGAGCAAGGGGGGAAGAAAGAATGGATGAGGGGGAGAGAGAGGGAACGATGGAGAGCCAGAGGAGAAGATCATCTCAAGTCCTGCTTGGCTAGGTCCTCCACCCAGACAGGAAGAGACTGCATGAAAGTAGGCCAAGAGTGAACTACACGACGAGAGTTTTCCTCAAAGTTTCCACCTCAGCTCTGGTCCATCGCAAGGATTCGCAGCAGGAAGCCTGAGATACAGACCCAGAGATTGATGGAACACTTGATTCGGGTGCTTCATTACTACAACAGTAACATTACAATCTCTATTAATGAATCAGTCTTAAATTACTACGGGCAAATGAAAGAATGTTGGGGGTTTTTCTGAACTTTTTCAAATTTTCATTCATCCGTACATCTTGCAGCTGATTATCCTGATCAGAGTACCACTGGCTGCAGTACCTGTGCCAAGCAACAGGGGGCACAAGGCCAGGGCACAACCTGGATTTACATTCCTGGTGGTGATTTTACATTAAAGGTGGGAAACTCATCAGATGGCACAGGGGAGGCCTGGAAGGAAATGAATTTACGATTAGAAAAAGAATGTCATTTCCCAGAATGCCCTCCTGCGACCCTGAGGAACAGGACAGGGGCAGAGAGCGAACAGCTGCTCCATCCCCTCCTCCCCACCCAGGTGCTCTGTGGTTATTCTTTCAGCAGAATCCCACCCGGATCCTTAAATCCTTAAATGAAGAGGGCACTATAGTCCATCCGACCGATGAGTGACAGTGACATCCGTGTGACACACCAGGGTATCTCCTGTATTATATTATTTATTATATTAACAGACACCTTTATCTAAAGCAGTATACATTTGAGAAGGCAAGGTCAGCCAGTCCCTGGAGTCCCTGAAATCTTGAGCAGACAATGCTGATGACCAACCGTAAGGACCCATCTCTCCTCCGCACTGTCCGTTTTCCACCTCGCCTTTTTCCGCCCGTGCCCTTCCTCATCCAGCCCCTTTTTGTCGGAAAGAGCCACATTTGGTTGGCACTTGGTTCCCCTTCTGGGGAGGAAGGGGCGTGTTCCAGCACCATGTTTGAGGTGCCTCGTTTCACCCTAAGAGACAGGGAGAGGGAAATGTATAGTGATGGATGGAGGGCTCCCTCGAACCCCTTATCCATGCCTCTGCCACATCTCCTCAGTCTTTCCCATCGCCTTTGGATCCACGTGGGCCACATGACAGGAAGCAGGCGCCCCCACCAAAGCGTGCCGGGAGGTAGGCGGGCCACTCAGGCCTGCAGAGTTTACACAGCCTGCTAGCCAACATTTAGCAGCACCTCACCTCCTGAGACCCCCCCTGAGGGTGATGGAGAGACAGGGGCAAGCGGGTGGGGGGCAGCAGGCAAGATGTGGCCGCCCTGTGCTTTGTGGGGGCACGGAGCGCTTGCCGGAGGTACGTCTGCGGCGTTTAAACATGAGGATTAGTGCCTCCCCCTCTCTTTTGCTAATGCACTGCGGCTTAACCCCAGACTCGGCGTTTCAGGGTGGGGGGGGGGGCGTGAGAGGAGCGAGGGTGGGACTGGCACCAGGCCCAGAGCCCTCTTACCCTCCCTGCCCCCATTGTGTGGAAGCAGAGTCCGGCACTGCCAAATGGACTGCAAAAATAACATCACCACGCTAATATTTGAAAAAAGGGGGATTTGCAGGTTTTCCTGTCCACTAAAATGCCATTTTTGTTTTAATTCTCCTCTCAAAAACAGGCGTATTTATGGTGAGAAACCAGTGGGAGAAGGACCTGTCTCCCTGACCTTACTTTCTGCTTGGTTCTCAGTTAGGCGAAATTCACTTCTCCGCTAATTCCCCCACGCATGCCGCCCTGGATCGTTTACGTGTGCCCATGATCCAGAGGTTTTCCCTTAAAAGCTGTTTTATGGAAACGCTTGGATTCTTTCTAATGTAAACATGGCCCGCCATGTCCTATCGCTAATGCTTTGAGTGGATTACATCTTGCCATATTCGCTTTCTGCGTCGGTATGGATAATGCACGTCAAACAAGTGAATAAAACATAAAGCAAATGTCAATGTATTCATAATTCATACAGTTCTTTTGAGGCAGGTTAATGTGTTACGCTGCATGTTTTGTGTAAAATATGCTTGGGTATTGCAAATGATTGATAAAAAGCAATAGGCAGTATTATGTCATAACATACATCAAGGGAGCAGATTTGGGTGCGGCCCTCGGGGCCTTGTCCCTACCTGTAGTGTGGAAGTACCACTGATTTGGCCCCTTGCAATGTTGAAACCAAACCTATGCCCTTGAAACAGACTGAACATAAGATGCTTTATTTGTTTCACGAATAGGCTGCACATTTTACCGTATGAGAATATAAGATAAACATATTCTATCCTTGGCACTATTGTTCCGGTTTACTGACCACTGAGTAAAAGCAAAATTCTTGACCGGTTTATGACATTTGAAGTACGATGATCTTATCAGAATAGGAAAACATTTTTAATGGCAAAACATAAATAATAATAACACCCATTTTTTGAAACTGCTTGACATATGCAGGATCACCATCCCAGAAGCTATGGACACAAGGCAGGGATCACAGAGGACAGGGTGCCAACCCATGGCAGGGCTCACTCACACACCGTTCACTCACACACCGTTCACTCACACACCATCACTCACACACCGTTCACTCACACACCATTCACTCACACACCGTTCACTCACACACGTAACTATGGGCAATTTAGTGACTCCAATTAACCTCAGCATGTTTTAGGACTGTGGGGGGAGTATCTGGAGGAAACCCCACATCGACACAGGGAGAACATGCAAGCTCCACACACATAAAATCGAAGGTCGAACCCAGGTCCCAGAGGTGTAAGAGGACAGCAGCTACTAACCACTGCATCATCACGCTAGCCCATAATAATAGCAATAATAGAAACGATTTTGTTGGAACGATTTGTAAACATTTTCTCGGAAATAAGTACCACAAATAGACTGAAACTGAAAGGGATTCCTCACCTTTGCATTCCAAAAGTCTTGGATTGTTATTTTATACTGCCACTAGACAAATGTAATTCATCAGTCGGCATTTAAATAAAATTACGTAACATTTACACTAATAATTACTGCTGGTGTAGAACACATATATTCAAGCCTTAATAATAAAAATCGTCACTCGATGCTTAAAATAATAATAATAATAATAATAATAATAATGTATTTGGGCAAACGAAATGGCAGTAAATCACTTGAAAAAAAAAAATCAAGATTTAGATTAAAGCGTACATGGAAATATGCATTCGCAACTCAGACAATAACACAGGCCTAATATAATATAATGAAGGTAGATCGCGTTTATAACGAAGCCTCCAAAAAGCAAAAAAACGACCAATTTTAATCTGGGATGACGTATGTTATGATTTCAAACCATTTACTGTAGTAATAAATCGCAAATGTCCTGATCCGTTTGGAAATAAAAGCGTATGAAAGGGTATTGTCATCAGACTATTTACACAGGCGTATCAGTAACTGATGGTGTATTAATGACTGCTTTCAGCTCTCTGTCGGCACTGTGATTTATCCCAGATGTGCTCTAGCGGGAACGCCGCTAAGTGGGACACTTGTGAGTACTTGTGAATACTTGCACGATGTGAAGTTGCTTGCCGGTTTTTCGTCAAACTGTCTTTCTTCTGACCGGTGATAGCACTTTGGAGATGTGTATCGTACTGTAGAACGGTTCCAAACTTAAGTCCGAACCTCTTCCACCTGCCTTGCATGGTTAAACTCAGCCTTTCTGTCAAGAAAGATTTAGCCCGTCATTGTAGGACATACTGGGGAGCCTTAGATCTACGCTAAAAAAAGAAATGGTAACGCACAACAAAGCCACTTACCCTTGTATTTATAGTACATAGCGAGGAAATATTTATAGTTAAAGCTACTTGACTATCTAATAAAACAATAGTTTATTGTAAACGGAGGTGATGGTTGAAGCAAACGAAACGAGAGTGTAATACATCGTGAGACCTCAAAACACACAAATTATGACTTTAAATGGCCAGCAATATACCGAAAAAATAAATATCCAGTGTAGATATACTGTGCATATACTGTACATCGTCCTTCCTTAGTCCTCTTTTAAGGGCTATGTGACAGTGGCGGTGGTTAAAAACGGCTTTCGGTAACTTTAGTTGTCACTTGGTCGATGCTTTCCTAACAAAGGGCAGAGGAATTAATGGTGTGTCACAAATTACCGCGTAGAAGGTGACGCCTGACTGGGAGCAGAGGATGGGGAGAATGGGAAGCATCGGAGTGGCGGGAGTGGGCGGCGGCGTCAGCTCCAGAGGTGCAAAGCGTGACCATTAGCGCGGCCTTCTGGGCGAGACGGGGCAGCGACAGTGCGCATACTGTGCACGGAATTAAACGTGCAACGTGCTAATTAAAAACATAGGGGTTTGCTGGGAAGGTGACCTAAGAGTTAAAGATACTGCACTTTTAATCAAAGGAGGGCAGCTTTTTTAAAAATCACATGCATATATGCTAACCTTGAGCCGGATGGTTTGGTTTACCCGAAACGTCGTGAAACCTGGGGGGTCTGAATATGCAGAGATATGGGAGGAAGGGGGGGCGGTGGAGCCCTGTCGCGCACCTTCCCTAAGCGGCTGTTTGACTCGTTTCTACGTGAGTAGCCTGACACCTAGTGGCCAATTGGAGGCAGTACAGGCCAAAATCCAGAATGGCCTCATATTACGTGAAAAAACACTTTACAGTAAGTGAGATTCCTATTATGTTGTGCCAGTTTCAAAACCAGTAATATGTATTGCTGTTGTTAGTCTTTACGAAGCTACTTTATTAATCTGAATCCCTCTGCTGGAGGGACAGAACGAGCATCGGGCCTCTCACCTCATCCGGTGTATAATGGTGACGGAAGAAACAGGTCATTTTAAAATCTTAATCTTATTAATAGTTTAAGATTTTTTTAAAGATACATCCATCCTTTGTCCAGCCACCTGGACTATATTCAAGGCAGCACAGGGCACACAGGGTCTGTCTTGGAAGGGATGCCAGTCTATCACAGGGCACAAGTACACCGTGGACGGGACACCAGTCCATCATGGGACACACACACACACACACACACACACTCACACTATAGGAAGATTATAGTCACCAATGAGCCTAACTGCAAGTGTTGGGACAACTAGGTAGAAACCTCCATGACATATAGAGACCATGCTAACTCCACACACACAGAAGGGGAGAGAAGGGGGGGCTTTGAACCCTCAACCTTGGAGGTGTGAGGCACTGAGGCGACTGGGCTGCCCACAGAACACAGACAGTCACTGAAAATCCACACACCAGGCATCATAACTGTGGACAGACACATGACAGCAAGCACTAACGACTAAAAATGACCAGACCTGTCTGTACCTGTGACAGTGGCATCTGAATTGTGAGCAGCACAGCAGATGTCTGAGAGCGTCATACATGTACTGCCATAATCCAGAAGTATGGTTTATAAAACAAGGGTCATCTTAAATTATATCTAATATACCGTAATTCTTGTAAATGAGTTCAGGTTCTGATGACTTTACATTTAACTTATTTGTTTGAAACTTTCATCCAAAGAAACTTAGTAGAGGAATTTATGTGTGCAGCCTAGGATTTGAATCAATAACCTTCACATTGTTATTACACCACTCTACTGGGCAGGGGTGGTTTAATGGTTAGGGAAGTGCACTTGTAATTGAAATATTGCTGGTTTGAATCCCCGACCAACAAAGCACCACTGAGGTACCCTGAGCAAGGTACCTCCCCCGGGTACTGAATTATCTCCCCCCTGCTATGTCACGATGTCACATGTGGGTTAAATGCAGAGGACACATTTTGTTGTTGTGCACTGTGTGCTGTGGTGTGTAAACAATGACCACTGATTACTAAACTCTACTTGTTGAGCTACAGGAGTTACTATCATACCTTCATCTGTGTGTAATATTGGTACAGGAACTGTAATATAAGCCGTTAGCTTATAGTGACGCTGTGACACATCAGGAGCTTCTGTCCTGGACAGTCTGTGTGGCGGCTCTCGGGTTGCTAACCTGAGCATGGCTCTCTCACAGAGACACACAGCTGTGATTTATTTATAACACAACCTGCGCTGACATGGCACTGAGTGTCCGAGTCAGGGAGCAGGGCTCTGCGTGCCAGCCGCTGTGGAATCTGCTGCTGGTCTCCAGCACAGATGCTAAAATTAGACTCAGGCAAAGTGGGAGAGACTGTTCACCAGGGTAGACGTTCAGAAAAAAGCAAACTTTCCCACCTGCTAACATCGCCTCCCCACCCCTTGGCATTAGATCCTGGTCAGTGGATGCGGGTGAGTCATAAAATCCTGTGTTTCGGGCCCCGTTGTTCCTGATAAGTGTTTGTGTAGCATGACACATCATGTTTAGCCTTTGAACATGGGGGAGTGGAGGAGAGATGGAAGGGCTCGATTGCCCCTGAGGCGCCTGTTAGCTGCCCATGAGGTAGGCGTTAGCCACTCCTGGGACTTTTATCACTGACTCAAGTTCTGCTGACATTCATAAGCAACGTTATTTCAAGATGAGCTAACTGTCACTTACTGTGTTTAAATTAATTTCTCCAGTTTGTAGCCGCTATGACTAGTATCAGTGCTATAACTAGCTCTTGGTAATGTTTCCTATCTCTATATCAATGTCTAGGCAAAACATCCGTGCTGACTGCCAGCAGACACTGAGCAAGTGGGCAAATGCCTTGAGATTGCTGGGTATTGAGAAGGAGCCAATGGGGAGGTCCGGAGAAGCAGGTGGTGGGCGGGGCCTGCATAGCCCCGACCCTCTGGTCCGGGAGGCCTTTGTGATGTCATATGACTATATCAGCTATGTGACAGCAAGGCCTGGCACGTCTGTGCCCCCTGCTCCTTCAGCCGCAGCTGCTGCCCTCCGACACGCTGGAGACGAACTGCTCCTCAAATTCCCCATCTTTTTTCGCCGCTGGCCACGAGTCTTCCAGGATGTGACGGAGACCACCGCCTGCCCCATGCTCATTGCCATCCTGGATGAGCATTTTGCCCCCACCCCTGGGGGGCGCCGGAGAGAGTTGGCCTGGAGTGCCATCTTGTCAGTGTATGTGCTGGCTGGACAGATGGCATTGCACTGCCAGGAGAAGGGCATGCTGGGAACACTTCCCGAGCTTCAGGAGTGTGTAGGGATGTATGTGGAAAGGTTGATCTGCCCAGAGATCCGGGACAAGGGTGGGTGGGTAAGTATTTTGTTTTTTTTTCAAACTTGATTCCATGATCTACAATATAGATCTACAATATACATTGACAATGCTTACTCTTAGTTTAGTGTTAATCTTTTTGTGTAGTGCTGTAACCATTACAAAAAATGTTTCTGTGGATTAAAGTTATCTTCACTTTGTTTTTGTTAGTCTGGATTTGTGTCTCGCTTTGGTAAGAAGCAGGACCTAGAAAGCCAGGTGAAGAAAGTGTGCAGCTGGACTCTACTCATACTGACCATGAGCATCATCTCATATTTCTTGTGGAAAAGGAGGGTACAGTAAATCACAGCGCCATCTGGTGGCAAGGATGATTCATACTTTTCATCCCTAACATTCTTTCTCGGTTTCAAACCAATACTGGCAAGTTGCAACAGAATGATTACGAACCGATACCTAACCACCCACAAGAGGGCGGCAGTATCCCATCTACCATTTTTAACTTTGTGCTCGACAAGTCGGGTTGCCAGGTCAGAAAAAAAAATGCATCTCATTTCGAATTTTTCTGGGTTAAAAATTAATTGCGTCTTGTGAGCATCTGATTGTTGCAGCAGCCCTCCCCCCTAAAATACTCCACCTGGTTTCACAATACTGTTTCTTAAGGAGGAGAACTTTGCATGAAAACTGCAATTCTGGCAACCCTGCTCACAATGAATCATAAAGCACTTTTACGGCTTCATATGCAGTGATGTCAGCTACTTATTATAATACCATTTGGGAATGACCTTTTGTATATGATTTTAGCAGATAAATACTGCCAGTGGGCCTGGAAACACTGGCGGGGGAGTAACAGATGGACAGATTCTTTCAGCAACACCATCATTAAAGGTGTCAGCAATGCACATCTTTATATTCTTCAAAAATGAGCGATGGCTCAAATAACCCAGATTACATATTCTTGAGTATTAAATGAAGATATGTTTTATTAGAAATACTAGCTATGCAAATGATTAATAAAATGAGTTTATATTATTGTTCATATCAACATGCAACACATAGGTGCCTGTAAAACCAAATGTATCTATGTAAACCTTGCACATGGAACACATTTAGGTATAATATGCAATGAAGTCATCTCACAGCCCATCTGGTCCATCTCCCAAGATACACAGAAATCTTGTTTGCATATCTTCTCTGCAGAAGGTGTGTAGCCACTGGCAGTCACATGAACCACCAAAACAGGCTCCTTACCGTCACAGCACTTATCACCCATAGATTAACAAGCCATTTTACCGTAGGATAATTTCATCCTCTACAAAAGCAGATCAATTACTGTGCAGATGTTTAATGCAGCAGAAATATTCCTTATTGCAGTGTTTTACAAATGAAGGATTTTTCAGTTTTAGAATCAATTAGGATGAATGAGAAATTGTAATCTAATTTTAGACTATACTTTTAGGTTTTATACCAAGATGTTTCCCATATTGTAGATGCACTATATTGTGTAATTAGTTCTGCAATAAAAAAATCCCTAGTTACATATTATGGTAACCTATTTTTGTGTAATGTATTCAGTTAGGGATGCAGGTGTCACCAGTAAAACAGACCAGCTTTTCATATATATATAAAAATGGCTTTTATTGGCAGGTTTCTGTACAGGAAGGAAACAGAAGCAACAATCAGAAGTGACAAAAAAAAAAAGACAGTTTTTGAAACTCTGGGGAAATATGTCAGAAATTATACAGCTTGGAATAATTTACACACTTTATGCAGCCTCCTCCTCTGCCTCCTCTTCAAACTCTCCTTCCTCCTCCGCGGTGGCATCTTGGTACTGCTGGTACTCGGAAACCAGGTCGTTCATGTTGCTCTCCGCCTCTGTGAACTCCATCTCATCCATGCCCTCGCCGGTGTACCAGTGCAAGAAGGCCTTGCGCCTGAACATGGCAGTGAACTGCTCGGAGATGCGCTTGAACAGCTCCTGGATGGCCGTGCTGTTGCCGATGAAGGTGGCGGCCATCTTGAGCCCACGGGGTGGGATGTCGCAGACAGCTGTCTTCACGTTGTTTGGGATCCACTCAACGAAGTAACTGCTGTTCTTGTTCTGCACATTCAGCATCTGCTCATCAACCTCCTTCATGGACATGCGGCCTCGGAAAATGGCCGCCACCGTCAGGTAGCGCCCGTGACGTGGGTCACAGGCCGCCATCATGTTCTTGGCGTCGAACATCTGCTGCGTGAGCTCAGGTACCGTGAGGGAACGGTACTGCTGGCTCCCCCTGCTGGTGAGGGGAGCGAAACCAGGCATGAAGAAGTGAAGACGGGGGAAAGGCACCATGTTGACGGCCAGCTTGCGCAGGTCAGCGTTCAGCTGACCAGGGAAGCGCAGGCAGGTGGTGACGCCACTCATGGTGGCTGACACTAGGTGATTAAGGTCACCGTATGAGGGCGTGGTCAGCTTCAGTGTGCGGAAGCAGATGTCGTAGAGAGCCTCGTTGTCAATGCAGTAAGTTTCATCTGTGTTTTCTACCAGCTGGTGAACGGACAATGTGGCATTATAAGGCTCCACCACAGTGTCAGACACCTTGGGGGAGGGAACCACGCTGAAAGTGTTCATGATGCGGTCGGGGTACTCCTCACGGATCTTGCTGATGAGTAGGGTGCCCATCCCAGAGCCGGTGCCCCCACCTAGGGAGTGGGTGAGCTGGAAGCCCTGCAGGCAATCGCAGCTCTCAGCCTCCTTCCTCACCACATCCAGAACAGAGTCGACCAGCTCAGCCCCCTCTGTGTAATGGCCCTTGGCCCAGTTGTTCCCAGCACCGCTCTGACCTGTAATGTAGGATTGTTAAGCATCAAACTAAAGATCAGGACAGAATGGGTCTCATTTTAATTAACCAAGGAACTTGTCTTTGTGTTAAAATACCACGATGAGAACCACCCAACTTACCAAAAACAAAATTGTCTGGTCTGAAAACCTGTCCAAAGGGGCCAGACCTGACAGAGTCCATTGTACCCGGCTCAAGATCCACCAGGACAGCACGGGGGACGTACTTGCCACCTGAAATGTTTTTAAAACTATTACTACAAAATTTACAGTACCTGAAATTATATTTTAGAATAATTTGATCAAAGTATTACAGTTGTCAAAATGAAAGGTCACCTGAGGCTTCATTGTAATATACATTGATCCTCTCCAGCTGGAGATCACTGTCACCATGGTAAGTGCCAGTTGGGTCAATGCCATGCTCATCGCTGATCACTTCCCAAAACTGCAAAGACAAAGTATGAACAACGTTATCCTGTGACCGCAAGAGCGACTACAGTGATGTCACTTCCGGGGTATGCGCACGCAGCTGTAGGCACATGACTTCAAATGCAGTTCAGGTTAGTTTTTTTTTTATTTTTTTTTTATCGAGTTCAAGGTTATTTTTGCGCACGCCTCTATACAACTTCCCCACACGTAAAGCAAATACGGAAGAAAACGCGCCTTTTCGCGCCGAGACTGCTCGGAAGGCGCGCGCGCGGTGCCCACCCATTGGCTGAGCTCCATCCGGTGATTTTTGAAAATGTAAACGTCACTTCTCGCGACCTTCTGGCCCCGCCTGCCGCTCGAAGACACTGCGCCTCGCACAACTAGAGCGTTTATGGGCCGCATATACCGGCAAAGACAGAAAGAGTCTCACAAAGGAATCCTAAAATTACTACTATACTTAGACAGTTTAACAATAATGATATGCGATGTATCAAATAACACTCAAATATATAACTTGTTGCATTACTTGATTCAGTAATAAAAGTACTTCATATTATTCCGCAATGCAGTAAACTTTTGTGGGAATCCCCACCCAACTCAATGCTCTTAAGGCACACGTCAAGCAAGATTCTAACTTCGGCAATACCTTTTTGGGACTATCAAATTGCAAATAAGAGGAATTAGATTTAGAACTATTTGCTCGGATGTTTTGCATATATTCCTTATTTTTTCCTCATAATTCAAATATTTCAAATAACAAATATGTGATCGTTCAATTTTGAAAATATCAAAACCAGATTTAGAAAAATAATGAATGCCATGTTGTTTACAGAAAAAAAATATATACTGGTTTCCCCACAAAAACATTTTATCAGAATGGAATGTATAAAATATTGCCGATTCAAAGTGACTAACCTTTGCGCCAATCTGATTACCGCATTGTCCGGCTTGAAGATGCACGATTTCCCTCATTTTGTTAGTTCAAGAGGTAGTACAGAACACAACCAGAATAAGAGCTGCTGCTTCCTTCAAATGGCTGTTAACGGCACGTCTCCAGCGCTTTAAGACTTCATGAACACCCGCCTTTGCCGTACAGTCAAACGGAGTTTCCTAGTCAGCCATTGGCCACTTGCCATTAACCTGCTGTCACTCTACCTTTAGACCAATCAGAATTGAGAGCAAAATACCCTCATTGGCCCTGCAAGTCTATCATTCAAATTGAACGAAAACGTGTTTTTCTACCGTCACTCTATACGCAGTTAGTTGAGAGATAAATAGCGAGATCCGGCCTGAAAATATAAGTAATAATGTAGGTCTTGCGAGTTGTTTAATTTCATTTCTTTGAATGTCGTGGTTAAGAATGGATCTCCAGGGAATATATTTACAGGTGTTCATACAAAAAAGTGAAACTATGTGATAGTCAAACTCCCCCTGAAATACCACGTGTCTGTTCAGTTATAAAAAAATATTCCCTAAACTTACCAGTTATAAGGAAAAGATCTTCGGCCTTCTGATGTGTCAAAATAGTTTATAAGTTATATATTCCTCATGTCTGAAAATGCATTTACTACAATCGGCACGGTGATTCCAGTACAACGGGGTGTTAGATATATTAAATAAGGTAAACGCAGGTACAATTCACACTTCTTTCCAAGTGTTGAGTGCTTTCGGAAAGCATGCAGTCGTTGTACTGTACAAGGGTTTTCACGATAGACGGTAAAAGGATATGTAGAAGGTAAAAGGATATGTAAAATGTGACCCACTTATGCCATGCGCTGTTCAAATACAACTTAGATCAGATAGCTTATAAATTCGAGACAAGTCTGTACTACATGCACACGCATTTACATGTATTTAAAAGTTTTTTCACCTTGTAAATAGATTGTTTTGCAGTAACATTTGTCGTGTGAGCGTGAGGCAAAGCGTCTCATGCCGGATGCGTGTCGGTTGGCAATCCTGTAAATATGGTTATGCGCATACTGGAATATTATTGCATTTTCAGCCACCTATTTTGTGTACTCGCATCAGTATTTTGTGTGCTGTCTGTCTTTTTCAAAGTATTGTTTGTTTAGTCATCTGCAGCCTCATTCACCACCACCATGACTGCTTTGTATTGCATTTGAATTTTTCTTTTGAAGACGCCGTACCAGCAGCTGCTTTGTAAGTGACCCATTGTATCTAGCGAATTGCGGTAACAATGCCGTCGTCTTATCTGCAGGAAGAGCTACTGTTTTCCCTTTAAATATTCAAAAGCGGAGCCGGACGTATAAGGAAGCGCCGGTTTGCTCTCCAGAGAGGAAATCCGAAAGCCCATGTACGTAATAGATTCTGTGCTCCGATTTCTATTCAGTTATTTCATGTGTTCTTCTTAAACATACAGACCATTGCACCAAAGCAGACATTTTTTTGTTAATGGCAGGAAACACTGTTTGCAGGGCTGGACTGGTCCTCTGGAATACCAGGCATTTTCCCAGTGGGGTTGTAGGCTGGTGAAATTGAATCCTGCCCCACCCTTGTCTGTTATGTATGAGGGCTGATTAAACACATACTAGTTCACCAATGTGTACATGAGCCCTGGTACAGTGACATAATTAGCTACTATTAAGTCAGCCCATCCCTCCTCTTCATTGCTCTTCATCAAAGGGCCTGCCCAGCCTCCTTGCAGCTAATTGCTTATGCAGGATGGGGGGGGGGGTTAATGGTCACATGGTCACTGTGGCAGAAGCACATTAGATCATATGAGTCGCACATCTTTCCAGAAAAATCATAGGCACCGTACATGAGGTGGTTTAAAAGGCTCTCCTAGTGATCTTTTTGTGGAGGGGGGTGGATTTGCTTTGTCTATAATACTGCACACACTCTGGCAGTGCAGCAGGGGCACGTGGGCTGAGATTGACCGAGTGCAAACGTGCTGATTAGGCAGGAATGTCAGAGAAACTGCAGAAATCACAGCAGCAGGCTAATGTCCAACGTCCTAAAATGTGCCGCGTGGTGCGTCTGTAAAGGCCAGTGCTGCTGAATGCTTTGAAAGGAGAAGAGGAAACAGGTAACAGGAAGTAGTGCTCCTCTGTACTTCTGCACGCTGTTATACTCTGAGAACAAGGGTAGTGGATACAGGTTTAAAAGGTGGTGAGACACTGAGCTGTGTCTGCTGTATAACCTGAAATGAAAAACAGTGCAATTAGTGCATAACCTGTGTGTTGAGACACACAGAGGTGTGGGATATGTGCAATGTCGACACCCCCCACACCCTTGTTAAACAGCAAACAGTTGTACCAAACAACATCCTGATGTCCGTGGTGGATGGAGACCTGATTGGGTCTCCAAGGTGGAAGTTTAGTGGACTGAGGGCAGGTAGACCTGAATTATGGGCAAGGGGGTCATGTTAATAAACGCCACCTAGGCAAAACAGGGGAGGGTGACTCACCTCAGTGAGATGATGTCATACGTCAGCTGATGTCAGGCAGGTTAAGGGAATGTGTCTTAAAGCCCTGCAGGGGTGTCGGCCCCCTGACTGCACATCATCATGACCTCAAAGCCAGTATGATTCTAGCCGGAGCCGCGGTGGCCAACAGGAAGTGATGTTGAAAGTTCCTGCCCCACTTGGCTGAATCTGCGTGTTCCATCTGAGATCGTGTCAACAAGCATTTCTGAGGCAAGCGGACAGACTTTCTTCCCCTTTGCTCAAAGTGCGTCGACCTCTCAAAGCCATCGCTGAAGCACAAAATCTGGACATTCATCACACACTCAATTCATCACATTTCAGTAATAAGAAGAAAGTGATCTACCAGCAGTTAGATTTTTCTCAAACAGAAAGAAGCAAGGTCTGGGCCTAACACTGCAGACGCTTGCAGGGGGGCGGAGCTAACCAGAAGGCCCCACCCCCTGAGCGACAGACAGTGCCACTCACAGTCTCTGCAGCAGTCTGCTTCCCCGCCTTATGGCACAAGCAGCCAAGCTGCAGTACAGTTTTCACCAGGTCGTAAATTGTTTATACGCCAAAGCGTAGGAGGATGTGAGAAAGGGCTGCACTGGGGGTGGGATGATGGGATGTGGATGGGGGGAGGTGCACACCACAACCTTCTTGCCTGTATCTGATAGATTTACGTAGCTCCACACCAAGTCGGTCTCGTACCTGGTCCTGATCGTTCTTATTCCTCTGGGGGGGGGTTGGGGCCATGTGACTCGGAAGCCATAGAGTGAGATAGCGTTTCTCTGCCCTTCCTCCCACCATCCCACAGGGCTGTCCTCAGATGGAGAGAGACAATGTACCTTTAAGAGAATCTTCGGCTAGACATGAAGTGAAAGTGCTTTGCCAGCAGTGGCCTCCTCCGGGACAGACGCGTTCAAATGGTTTGGACTTCGGCTTGCCGATGTGGCAATGCCGACGTGACGTGCTGGCCTGCTGCTCTCCCCATGATCAGGAAGGAAGCTACCTCCATTCTGCAGGCTGCTGAACCCTGGCCTTCGCCGGCCTTACCTGCCGTCAGGCCCCCCAGGATTCGTGATTATGAGGATTGTGGGTAGACCATGGTAAGAGCAACCCTTGATGGAACGTGCTGACTTTGGCTCTGTCTCTTTGGAGCTGCGACTCCCATGCAAGTTTCTGCTACTCCCACAAAAGCTAAGTGCTGGTCTGTCATGCTGTCACCATGCATTCCTCTCATGATGGACCTGTTTTGAGTCCCTGGCCAGGAGCCGGTGGGTCTCAGCCCTGCAGATCTGGGTCCTGTAACATGTTCTAGGGCTTCAATCACTGGCCAGACCTCAAAACCACTCCCTACCCTGCACACCTTCTCCCTTTGATGCTGAAGAACTGAGGTCTCACATTAAAGTTTGTCGACTTTCAAAGCTAAATAGAAAAGATGTGTCCCTCATTCTCCTGTGAGCAGTTTGTGCCTCTGCTGCGAACGACGGGGAAGGTGGGGAGTGGGAGGGGGCGCCATCTCACCAGCTGGGGAGACACATGCTCACTTCCCGGACAGCTCAGCCAAACAGCTTCTCATCTGCCCTCAGCTTTCCCTGGAAGCTTCTACGCACTGCACAACTGCACAAAGGAGTAAAAATACATCACCGGTGATTAAAACTGAAAAGCAGACTCTCAGGAACATGACCTCATTCCTTGAGCCTGAGCCGAACAGGCCTTGGACTTCCTGCGGCACGGCGAAGCGCATTCTGCAACGGTCAGGCATGGGCATGCGGTGTTTAGATCAAAGACTGTGGCATTTGCATTTCAAGAGAAACGATGGCTCGTATTTGCATCCTTCTCAGCAAGCTTATTTTTTCATGCTAAGGAAACAGTTTAAGTCCAGCAGACACCAAGAGCAGGTGGCCCATCTGGATAAGGACAAGGACTCATTGCCTGAGGACGTCCTCCACAGGTCCTGTGTGAAGCACATAGACAGGCAGCCAACCAGAATCCCAGCAGTTAAAATATCCCGCTGTGTAACTGGGCAGAAAGTGCTTCTGTAAAGAATGCCAGCTAAACGCCACATGAATGATTCCTGCAGTGCTGAAGTTGAGCTAAAACCTGGCTCCTCTTTGACAGGCTTGCCGCTCTACTCATTTTGAACTCTGTGTCGGAGGGCTCAGAACCGGCCAATTACCCCGCAGTTTAAAAAACGGCCTTTGTCCAATCAGGAGTGGGGTCATACACCAGGGAAGACCAATCACAACTCTCCCCGCCAAATTCTGAGAGTAATGAGACTTCTGCACCTGAGGCCCGCTTTTTTTTTCTCTTTGAAAGATGCATTTTCACTGCAGCTCCGCCCACGTAGCCTCAGGCTAACAGCTTTGCACTAACAGCCCATTTCCTGAGACGCAAGAAGCAGACGTTACACTTGCAAGGCTCTGCCATGCCACAGCGTGGCATGCGCCCTGCACCGACTGGAGAAGATTTATCTGTTTATCACATTTATATTGTTCAGCGAATGCGAGTGCAGCGCCGTGGTTCCTTATAAACCTGCACGTGGCAAATTTAATACCTTTCTGTGATCAAAGTGGCCGGGCCTGTTATCTCAGTCAAACTTCAAAGGTCATGTGACCACGGCAAAGGGAAGTCAATACAGGGAAGTACTGTGTGAAGGAGGCTGCCCTTTTTTCCTTTGCAATGTCCACATTCAGGTTGAAGGTTAGATTTCACACAGTACAGACATACTAGACAAAACAGCTCTGAACCCACACCCATGTCTGGAACCTGAATGATACGTCTTCAGCGTTCGCATGGTATTTGACTATTGTAGAAAGGAAGCAACGCATTAAAACCACAGGCTGTCTCTCTTCTAGGAGATGATAAATAAATGAGGAACTAAATAACACCAAAAGAGATAGAAACGGTTTGCTCCCTCTATGTTGTATTAAAGAATTGAAAATATACATTATGGCAGAATACCGCCCTCTGGTGATGATTATGTGTAATGCCACATCCTGCAGCGATTTACCTGATAAAGGAATAACTTTCACTGATAACCTATAATCCTTCAAAATGTATCTTAAATACTTAAATTGTCCTACTTTCATACATTATGAATAAAAGGCTATTCACAAGGTTTCCCTGAATATAAAACTACGTTATTTAACTTTTTGTGTAGGAGACATTATTAAAATGATTACAAAAAATAGAATGCAGGGTAGGAAATTTTTGTAAATACCCAGAGTCATTATGACAAGAATGATTATTCAGGTGCAGCATCACAAATCACAATGGAGACATAAATGGCTGTTAGTG
Organism: Isichthys henryi; assembly: GCA_026776945.1. Taxonomy (NCBI): domain Eukaryota; kingdom Metazoa; phylum Chordata; class Actinopteri; order Osteoglossiformes; family Mormyridae; genus Isichthys; species Isichthys henryi. Next base: position 3,239,718 of record JAODJX010000042.1, read on the forward strand.
AGAAGAGGGTGAGACATCGTGAGATATCGTGATATTCTGTGAGACATCGTGTCCTTCACCGTTTTGATGGCCTTGTTCCCCAAGTCTGGGGATCCTTCAATCAGCAAAAACAGTTCTTTTATCTGTAAGTGGTTGTTCTTGCAAAATTCTGCAATACATAAAGCCCCAAAGCTCACATCCCTGAATAGCGTTTGGAAAGTCGGAGAACTGCTTCCGCCTGCCGTACAGCATTCACAACACTGGTCCGACCCAGGTGTGCGGCCTAATGTGAAGGAAGATAAGCCTTTTGTGCCATTTGGGAATGGGTGAGACGGACAGGGACTCTGTGTGAGACACTGACACTGGAAACTGCAAAAATGGTGGCTAAACGCAGAGTAGCAGCCTTTGGTGCAGACACACCTCACAGGTCATTTTATGGAACGTATTAATATTCAGACTGTATGAGATCTGCATGGTCATTCTGATTTCCTCTGGATACTCCAATTTCCTCCAATTTCCTCTGTTTGTGTGAAATGTTACTTCTAACTTGCCAGTAGTGTGGAAATGTGTATCCAATGATGTTTCCAGTGTATCCAGTTTCACTGTGATCCTGCACTGGGATAAGCATTTGAGGAATTTGTATATTAATTTCCATGTCAATTTACACATGTTTTGTCCTGTATCACACTGCCGTCTGTCCTGTATCACACTGCCGTCTGTCCTGTATTATTCTGCCGTCTGTCCTGTATCACACTGCCGTCTGTCCTGTATTATTCTGCCTTCTGTCCTGTATCACTGTGCCGTCTGTCCTGTATCACACTGCTGTCTGTCCTGTATCACTGTGCCGTCTGTCCTGTATCACTGTGCTGTCTGTCCTGTATCACACTGCCGTCTGTCCTACTGTGGTGGAAAAACGCCCTTGGTGCAGAGCAGCAGTAAAAGAACCACATGATCCCCCGATCTGTTATTCTCGCAGACACATTCCCCCCCCTTCCCTCCTTCTCGTTTGGCCAGGCGCGCTGAGCCCATCCACAATGGCACATCGCTTCCACCAATGACCCCTTTGTACATCATAGCCGCTTTCGCATGCTTCAAAATAAAAGCCAGGCGACGATAGAGTGGTTCTGTGGGACATTTTCTTTTCTTTCTCCAATTTCCATATATATATACTGTTGATAGTTATTCCAAGGAAAGATGAAATCAGGTTTCATTATTATTTATTACATATTTTACATAAAAGATTAACTTTTGCACTTGTAGAATTCACATGAATGATCAAACTTACGTGCTCTATGTTCGTTCCAAAATGGAAGGAACTAAGTTCTGACAAAAATTAAAAAATAAAAGCAGAGTGCGGCTATGTTTCCCAAAAGCATCGTTAATAATTTAATTAGCTATACTTACGCATTCGGAACCATGCAGCTAAATGGTTTCAACTATCAAAACCAAGATGTTATATTTAAAACACATGATTCTTCTGACCAGTTTCTTTGTTCCAAGACCACACATGTATTTGCTTAATCTTCCAAAAAATACAAGCAAACAGGCCACTACCATTAATCATGATCAATCACAGCCTATTATTGTGATTGATTGGATCATTTTTTTTGTTGATTGATGCCACTAAAATATATATGTATATAAATGTGTATATATATATATATATATATATATATATATAAAATATATATGTATATAAATTCAGCGAATGTACTCTAGACTGGGTCATGTGTCCAGCCTCTGAGTTCCCAGACTAGATAACTGGAGTCCCAGGAGACTGCAGGACGTCGCCACTCTGCCCTCCTGGAGTAAAAGGCACGGTCGTTTATTTAACTGTAAATAGAAAGAGACGCAGCAGCGGACCCTGAGTGGGTGGGGGGACAGGCTGGTAAAAAGAGAAAGGGGGGGGGGGGGGGTGGA
>JAODJX010000042.1:3311977-3329216 GCA_026776945.1 Isichthys henryi
CATTGCTTCCGGGATAGGCTCCGGACCCCCCGCGACCCAGTAAGGATAAGCGGTTTGGAAAATGGATGGATGGACAGTTCAGTGTGTTTGATATTTCGCTCATAATGTATTTCGGATGAGACGTTATGCACATTGAAACCGTTATTAAGAGATTAACATCAATCGTCAAATAACGTTTTAACGTAGTCTACGGAAGACGTATGAAAGTGCCTTTTAACTGGAATTCCCTATGTACATTAATTTTTATTATTTTTCTGGTTTTGTTGTGCCATAGGTGTTTCTTTTTGTGTCGATGTGAAAGTAAATTATATATTTATTTTATTTTCATGCATTCTGCATAATTTAATTTCCTTTAATTTTTCCGCCTGTAGTAACTGTTCTCTCTTACCGCGTTGGATCCAGAAGGCGGCGAATGAAAGTTAATCTTCTCCAACCTAATGCTGCGTTAATTTACCTCGGAGGCCGGAGCTGGGAATGACGTCACGACAGAGTTGACGGCAAGTCGGAGAGTCGTTTAGCAATACCAGGGATCCGTCTAAAAAAAACAGGATGTGCTTAGGATGTGTTCTTGCTTAGCTGTGTAACTTGTTGGATTTAAGGTACCCCAGTTTAAATGGCCTTTATCTATGTTCACCTACATTTAACCCAGACTACCTGAAATCCTACAAGTTTTCTGGCTAAGCAAGAAATCCAAGTGGGAATTCCGACTTGAGGGGGCGTTCCAGTTGGAAATTTCTCACTAGGAACTAAAAACTTCCGAGTTACGAGTTGAAATGGAACGAAGGACAACTTAAACAAGGCAGAGGGAGTGATGGAGATGCAGCTGGTTCCACATGGAGTCTTGATCTGCTTTAATGTGCAAATACACCAGTAGGCCCTAAATATAGCTGTATGAAGTTCACACATGAACTGTTCCAGAGCTTCTCTCTAGCACGGTCAGGACTGTGGGTCAGTGAGACACCCCCATACACTTCCTGAACAGGTTGTACCTTCTACTCGGTAAGCGCAGCGATCTGTCGGAAGAGACCAAAGGCTGTCAGACAGACAGACACATCTCTGATAAGGCAGCAGGGACTTTCAGACAGTAAAAAATAAAATCCATGCATAATAAGAATTCAGTTTTAAGAAGGTAACTTCACTTTGAGGGAAATTGCACAATTTACACACAGATTAATTTGAAAGAACCTCAAAGAAATTAAAAGCTCAGGCTAACTGGCAATTAATTGCTCAAGACTGAAGACTCCGTCCTTCTGATTCCCACGGCTGTCTGGGTCTGCATCCAGGCCTGTGTTCTCACCAGCAAAGACGACACAGACAGTTTTTAACACCCCCTTTAAAAAAAAAAACTGATATCAGAGTAATGAGTTTGAAAATGTCTTTTTAAAAAGTCTCGGAGACAGCGACCAAGGGCACGTCTCCACTAAGACAGCTTGACTGGAGACTAACCTCATCTGCAGCGAGTCTGCTTCAGGGTGGAAGGTCCTGGAACCTGTGATGATATTTACCGTTAATCCATCTGTGACAGAAACCAGCCTTGCCTCCACCCCGGCCCACCCTGGGTCGCTCACACCACATAACGTTATAACCTTACTGTCGGGGATCACATGTTTCCCCGAGAACCGTCCATGGGGAATGGCGGAATCATGACCATTTGCTGCCACGCTCCAATGCATTTCTAAGGCTTTTGGCTGCCTTGAGAAAATGGGGGGTGATGAGATGACAGAAACAGCTCCACCCAAACATCAGATGGAAGCACCGTGATGCTTTCGAGATGCTGCCCAAACAGAGTTGTCTCTTTGCCTGGAGACATCATGGGTCTGTCCAGGGCTGGGTTTGTTGTCTCTGGGCCTCCACGCCCAGAAAGTCACCCCCCTAGTGTAGTGACTGTGTGTGGCCAACAGGGGGCAAAATTCCTAGTGCTGGGTCTATGAACAACTGAATACTATCGTGGATCCTTTTGACAGTGCAGAGGGTTAAGGGAGTGTGTGTCTAGTGTACGATGGCTGGTGACTGCACACACAGTTATGCATACAAGAACCACCTCTACTGTGTCATACTCTCGGCAACCTTATTGGCTGTGTCCCACCTCCAGTCCGTTGTTTTACTCCCAGAGGGTCAAACTTTCTCGCATAAAGCTGTTCAACCCGCCTACCCATGAGGCAGATCTGCGTGGTTGGTGAGTCAGCACATGTGAATCATCTGTTCCCTGCCATGTCCAAAGGCTAGTGGGCAGTGTGCTGAGGTTATCTGAAAGAGCACCATGATCAGACCTCAGCCCGCCTCTACAGTCAGGAATATATCATTTGCCTGGGTGGGGGGTTGTTGAGACACTCAGATACAAGCCATCGGTATATGAACCCCGCATTTCCCTCGGTGCAGTGCAGGAGGTGCACCACAATTCAGTTGTATAACGTTGGTGACCAGACACTCCCCAGGTACTGTGGGCGGGGTGATTACTCTAATTAGCATTCAAAGTATTCTGATAAATTCACTGGGTGGGTGGGGCTGGAGCAAGCAGGCACTGGGAGATATTGATGTGAAGCGTGAAGGAGAAGGTGGGGGTTCCTCCAGTCACTGTGGAATGTTCCGGAATGCAGCAGCCATCTCATAATTAGAGCCCCTTCACACTACTCAGTACTCAGTACATCAGCTAGGCTCAGAACACCACTGGCTTTCTCTGTGTGTGTTTGCGCGTGTGTCTGTGAGCATACCGGTGCGGCCACACTGCCGTGTGACCGGAGGCGTGCTCGGACACACATGTGCAAACAGACATGCAAATGTACAAGCCAACAATGCATGTATCCATGGTGCATGACTGGGCAGGCCGAAAGACCAAGTTGTATAACGTGAAATTGCGTCAAGCACAAACACGGTTTCAGGATGTAATGAGTCGGGGCTGCAGGGATCCGGTTCCGACTTGGCGCGGCAGGCCGAGCCCAGGGTTAGCACTGACAAGAGAGGGTCACTTGCAGGGTCACGGCTCGGAGCGGCGTCGGGGTTGCCCCTGGAGACCCTGGCAGGGAGGCAGGACGGCCCGGCCGAGATTGGCGCTGTTTGCCTGAACTTGAAGCTGGCGAAACCTGGGAGGAAGAGAACAACAGAGTTAATTAGGCGCATGGAGCTGACAGAGCGAAGTCGGCTGGCGCGGTGCCTGCAAAGGCAGGGGCCTGGCAATCAGCGGGATCGATGGAGGAGACTGCTTCATTAAGGGCCTTGGAACAAAGCGGGGAGGCGGGGGTTGGCGCTGGGGGGGTACTGCTGCTGCTGGTGGGGGAATGAAAGGCTGTTTAATTAAGGCCACGCTGAAGGCTCAGGCGTGAAGCTGGCTTGTCACCATTGCCGTGAATCCGTCTCCTGTGCCACTTCAGAGGAGCCCCTGGTTTTCCAACCCAGGCCCCTGACTCCAGCCACGCCCCGCCCCAAAGCACCCCCCCCCCCACTCCTGGTGTGCTTTCAGGAGTTCACACACAGGTACCAGGCTTTGGGAAACATGGAAACGGCCCTCCTCCACCGAAACGCTTTCCGTGACGACGGGAGAGCCTTTGGGAGGGGGCGGGCCTACTGTGAGATGGTGGACCTCGGAGGGACGCCCGCCTGGCCACGTCGCGAAAGCGGGGGCTCAATCCGGGAAACCACGTGATGCAGGACCGCATCACCCGCAAGGGAGCTTCTTGGAAAAAGGATCCAGTCGGCTGGCTGGAAAATTATCTGCTGCTCTTCTGAACTGCAGCGGAAGATACAGAGCTGCGTTAAGACGGAATTCTGCCATTTTACTTAAATTAGATCGAGACAGACCGTCATTTTCCTCCTTCTTAACGAACTACGCAGCCCCTAGCCGGCCTTAGAGAAAATAGAGAGAGAATTGGGTGGGGTTGGGCGGGGGGGTCAAAGATCTCAGGCAAGTGCAAAGAAAAAAAATGATAAAATAGAAATAATTAGACATTCATTCTCCCAGTGTCATACACTCCCCCACCCCCTACATCTCCAGACAATTAGTGCCAGGGAGGGTGATAGCGGCCACCTGAGAGCACGCTGAGGAAGACAGACTGCCACTGTCACTGCTGTTTTTCGGCGTTAGGGAAGGAGAGGCACAAACAAGCCCTGTGAAGCGTGGTGCCGTCTGCCCTAGTGACTTGTTCCATTGTGAAGTGTTTTTCTATATTGCACCTAGGCTCCACCTCTCACGTCTCCCTTCTCTCCGGGCTGATATTTGCCTTTATTTATCATTTCTGATGCCAAGTTGTGAGGCTGATCTTCGTGGGGCTTCTGTCCCCACAAGCTGCCCGGATTTCTGGCCACTCGCTTGAAGCTCGGCTGAGTGGCTCCACTTCCTCAGAAGGCTCCTTGACAGCCGTACGCCCGTGATGTCAGCCTTCATTCTACCTCACTTTGGACAAAAAAACCTCTGCTAAGATATGTAAATGTGAAAAAGACGGATGGGTCGCTAGTTGCCGCATCGTCTTATCCAGTGATGTGCCTGGGAGCCACGGTTACCCCCCCACGATCGAACGATGAAAACCCCTCCCTCTGTGCAGAGCAGGGACGCTTGGGTGCAGACAGCTGCATGTTTCTGAATCCGCCACCGTGTCCCCTCTAAGCAGCCAGGTAACACATCAAAAGCACGGCGATCAGCCGCTTTCGCGGTGGGGGGGGTGAAGACTGCGCTCATCTGGGGCAGCGATAAGCTCATGTGAGGCCTTCTCAGCTGGATTGGGTGCTGACAGATCCGGTAGTGTCCCTGGGGACTGAAGGACAAGGGTCACAGCGAGCCGCTATTCTGAGGAGGGGGGGGCATCTCAAATGTGGGAACGACATGCAACGGCGCACAGTACAACAAGCATGACCGAGCGTAACAAACGCCCACTAGTGAGATGCACAGTGCGCTCGTGGGCTGACTCGGCAAAAGGCGTTACGGTCCGTTAGCGATGCTCAGTGCCTCACATGCACGTGCAACGCACACACATGTTCACACGCAATGCAACGAGGCAAAATCAGCAATTCCTGGCGTCCTTCCACCCAGACTCTTAATCTCAATTATAATGATACAAATACACCACCATTAGTCATTAAGATAGCCAAATTATGTTTTTTATTCTTAATATGCCCAGCTGTGTATTCACATATCTATGCTGAACAAAAATGTAGTTAACAAATATTAAAACCATTTTACAATATTTTATTGCCATATTATTTTTGTTCATATAAAGCTATCTCATATTTGACTAATAAAATACAGAATGATGAATTAATAATAAAAAAACAAACAAACAAGACAAGACTTCCTTGAGGAATCATCATCCCATCACGTTATCAGTGGGTCACATGTCACCTTTTCTCACATGTCTAGTCGCTAGGCAGCGCTGCAGATTGAATAGTAGCGATATGGTTTTTGGGGAGGGATGATTCCGTCCACCGCTCCATCTTTCTCGTTTTATTTATAAATTCTGAATTTATAAAACATAACTGTGAGATAATGACGTAATTCACGTAATGACGTAACGCATTTCATAAGATTCTGTGGCCTCGGTTTATTAGTTTGAAACTTAAGATAAACACCCACTCCTGCCTGGAACCATGTAGACGCAAAGATTAAACCATTCCGACTGTCGGTCACCTGTCTCGGATGGCGACCAAGGACGCTGTTTGCGTGCTTTCATTCATAAATAAACACACAAGAGACAATCCAGCGTCGTCCATCGTCCTCCAATCCCATGTTAAGTAAATGGGGAGAAGAGGCGCTCGTTAATTATAGGTTTCCCAGAGAAATATTCATCAATTCCGCTAAAATTGGGTAACTCTCAAAATAACAACCTGTAACTGAAAATATTATAATCTATTGTGAATTTAAAGCTTAAAAGGAACAGGGGTAGATGTTTTACTGTTAGTGATGGCGAGCCGTGTGAACTTTCTAATTCTCTAATCGACGCCAAGTGACGTATTGCAGCGATGCTTGTCGGAAAGGCGAGAAACAAGTAAACGTGGCACTTGGGTGTTAGTCTGCTTCACAAAGTTAACGGTGTTTTATTAATGGAGACCTTCCTCATAGAATTAGCGGGGTGAGCGTACAGTTAATTACGGCCTGTCAGCATAAACCGCTGTTCTTTTGTCTGTTAGAACTTTTTCATGACCAGAGCAAAACCTTCGCTCCTACTGCTAGTTATGCCACTGATTGGAGTCTGTTTTCCACACAAAGTAAAATGTATTTTTGCCCTTTGTATGTGGAGTCAGTTTTCATTAATGCTTCGATGATAATTTTCTAATTTCTGATTTTTTTTCATTGTTTTTCCTGCATATGAATATTAAAATTCTGTGAACAATTAAAAGCGTTAGTCTTGCGCATGCGCCCCAGTATATTCCGGTAAGGGGCTTTTATTTTGAAGCTCCAGTGTGCGCTGTTCTCGACAGGGTGAAACGCAATCTGCGAAACAACAGCCTTATAACCTTGTAACTCAGTACCTCATAGCCTTGTTGACTAATTAGTACTTTAGGTTAAAATACACGTATCAATTCAACGTGTAATTGTTTGGGAAAGTCTTATTTATTAGTAACTCTAAAGGCTGTAGGTACATTTGCATAATCCTCCCGTCATGCACTAGTCGCTTTTTTTGTGGAAGTTCAGCAACATAAACATTGAAGTGACAATACAAAACATAGAATATTAGATATATAGTGCAAATTATGTCTATGTTTCTTAGATATTGAATATAAATATATTATCTCGGCGTTCACTCGCCCCCCAAAAGGGACATATAGAGTGCCGCGCCTAGTAGCCCCGGTTTAGTGTAATTCTGTAGTAACTCTGATTTTCCTTTAAGTCGCGTAAATCTTTCGCCTTTTATTAAAGGTTCCCGCGCGGAGAAACGCACGAGTATCGGGTGATTCCTCACTTTTCCCCCAGTTACGGGGGGCTGCGGTCGGTATGGAGACGTCAGGAAGATGGTCGCTGTTTGTTTTAGTTTGAACTGTTTTTATGGGATGTTTGTCTCTTATTGTTCTGTGTAACCGGGGTCTGTGTTAAGTTATTGTAATACATCCCGAAATATTAGAGCGAAAGCACGTATTAAAATGATTATTGCATATGTGCACGTAAGAAAAATGCATATAAGGTTTATAAACGGTTAAAACGAATGTATGGCTCAGGTGTATTTTATTCGCCCAGTATGCAGAAGACTTGATATAAATTGTAAACTGTTTAGAATAACCTGCTTTTATTTATTTATTTTTCTTATGTTTCTTAAATATACATTTTACCAGCTTGATTGCTTAAATTGAGCCAGTTTCGTCGAAGGGGTAGAGCATTAGATTTTCATACAGTATTGGATTGACACAGCACAGCAGCGTATTTTTTTTCCTCCGGAAGTAGAGCATGTTTTGTAGTTTATAATTTAGTGGGCTGTTAGTGTGAAAGTATTTAGGAGTAAAGCTGCAAAACAGCCCCGCAGTCATACACTGTCACATTCGGTATACGGAGTTTCCCGGCGAAATAAGACTTAAAATGGAAATGATGCCGAGCTGCATTTGGAGCAGCGAGAATTTGTTGCGCTTCAGTGCTAATGATAACGGAGAAGTAAGAGATTAGACTAATTATATCAACAGTCTGTATTTCCTCACAGACTTTAGCCGTAATCTGTGTATGGAAGTGACTTTTGTTTCCCTAAGTGTGTGCCTTTCATACTCCTTTCATAAACGTTTTACAGTAAATTATTTTAATTAAAACATTTAAAAATGAACTACTGTGTGTTTCTTTGTACGCTGATTTTGAAGGAGCTTCACTGTTCAGTTCGTCGATTTTTTTAACCAGCAATAATGCTTTGACTCCGCATTCCTGCAATTTACACTGGCAAACACAAAAGGCATAGAATTTTAAAATTTCTTTCCTCATTTATTTGCTTCAGTGACAATTTATTGCCTTAGGCAGCCACTCTGCAAGCTTATTTTTATTTTGGAAATGTCAAAAAATGTAAACCACGCAATATCTTTACCGCCTTAAAAAATGAATTTTAAATAACCGTAGCCGGCGAGCTTAACTGCTCGGTGTTTCGGTGGCTTTCCATGGTATAATTAGGTACAATTCTTTGTCCGCAAAAAGTGTGGATCGTTTGGAAGACTTTCTTTAAGGCATTAATAATCCTGTTTTAATCACAAGATATGGAGAAATGCACAGCTTTCCTGTTTTTTAGATAATGATGTTTAAATGAATGACTTGTAAATGCATAACAAGCAGGGATGCGCTTAGCGACGGTGCAGAGCGCCCCCCCGCATGGAATGGACGGATTTTTCTGCACTTGTCTGCTGAGCCCCCACGGGCAGCGGACCGCTGCTTCGGCCTTCGCTGCACTTTCACTCGCTACAAAACTCATTTTACCAGCTTTGCGTTAAAGTGGGTTATGCATTAACAAAACGCTTTAGCAAAATTTATGGTGGGTCAGGCAAGCGGCACCAGCAGCCATTACATTAAAGGGAATATTTAAGAGATCTGTGATTGATTTTGACATACTACTAGCCACACCGAGCCAGCGATTGCAGGATCTTTCACAATGTGATTTGATTTATTCGCTATTTTCCACTCCCCCGATGAGAGTGTGGGGTTAGAGGCGGCATTTCTCCCGCCCCGGGGCGGGGGCACAGATCACGCAGATCACTCTTACGCTGAACTTGAAACTTTGCGGTATAAGCACAATCTACAGCATTGAACTCTGAATGGGAGGAATATTTCCAGGAAGCCACGTGTGTTTACCGCATATGGGCGATTTCAGTTTTTTTTTTATTTTACTTTGCTATATATAGGCGGAAATTCGGAACATAAACACACCGAATGCTGCCCAAATATGGTAAGCTCAGTAATGTAAAAAAAGAGAACAAAAATATGAACTGCCGGTAGCATGTGGTAGCAATAGAAAGGTGATGAAATATTCCAGGGCTTATAATGCTGAGTGAATATTTTTCAGCCCTGGAAACGGCGTCCTCACGCCTCAGTTGTGTTTCTTGTCACTTAAGAATATTGGCTTTATTATACGAACTGAACTCCGCAAACTAGAGAACAAAGTATATATACATTCCCGGAACAGCGCGATGTTTTTGCAGCGCTTTAAATTTGAACGAGTAGCGTTTCATATAAGCCGGGAGTCGAACACAGAACCGCATGTGAATCCCTTCATGTGCCGAGGCGGAGGAGCAGACCCGGCGAGGTTTGTTTAAATTTGTTAATGTGGGTTCACGTAGCTCCAGTGTGACAGCCCCTGGTGAGACTGGAGACTGGAAGCCCTGTAGGATCCCCCCCCCAGCTGTAACAAAGGCTGAACGCAGCGAAACAGCCTTACTGGGCTCACTTCCCATGTGCAGGTTGCCTAATATAGCCACCCCCTCTCTCCCAGCACTGAGACCCGCGGTGCAGGCTCATCTGTAGGCCAGAAGGGGCGCCCATGTAACCAACACCCCAAGCCCAATTAGCAAGTCTGCTAAGATCACTACTGTGCTAATAAATACATGAAAGAATTACCGGCTTAATGCACCATGTATGTAAGATTCTGGCTGATTTGGATGCTTTTATTTCTCTAACTAATGACTCTGCAGAGTATTGGTTTGGGACCGTAGTTTATCCGGTGCTATGAGTGGCTCCTGCAGGCCCCCGCAGCACGGAAAGCTAATTCAGGGGCAGAGTGTCTGGTCTGGATGCTCTCGCCTATAGCGTAGGATTGGTCACGTAACAGGTCATCGGCTGTTTGTTGGTTCTACTGCTTTTCTTCCCATGTTTGACAAAAACGATCTACAGTATATTCTATATATATATTGTTATCAGTGATGTTAGTACACCCCCGGGGGGGCTGGGCGGCTAGTTGACCTTTGACCCTCAGAGGTTTTTTTCTCCCTACTTGGGAGTTTTTATTTCCTCTCCTCCGTTGTATTCTTGCTTTCTTCTTTCTTTATTCAGTTTCTTTCCCTCCTTCTTTCCCGTTCTCTATCTCACTCTACTTATGTTGTATGTATCACAACACAACCCTGTAAAGTGCTTTGGGACAACTTTGTTGTGAAAGGCGCTATATAAAAGTAAATTGAATTGAATTAAATTAAATTGAATATTTTCTTAAATGTAATGTCACGATCTTAATTTGCTTAAGGATGAAACGGGGTGGATGTTTTTATCATTTTCTGGACGCCTCAGCGCTGTTCCCCCAGTGTCTCTGCCTGTCTCCAGCTTAGGACCATTCTGCTGTAGATGCCAAAATTTCCCCCAGGGATCAAAAAACTAAAATTTATCTTATTTGCGATCAACTTTGCTGAAAACCCTTGAAACGACCTCCTTTTTGGGCTTTATGCGTACCCTGTCACATGTCTGCCATTTATCCGGAACACTGTAGTTCGGAATAGTTTTAGCTTAAGGCTTCCTCATCTTGGGCTCCTTCCCTCCCTCCACTGGTCACTACTCTGGTCCCTTATTAAATCTCGAGGATCTTGATATTGGAACACAGGGCGTCCAATAACACCGCTCCAGACTGCGCTGAAGACTTGATGAGTCCATCTACCCCAAACGTCTACCCTCAACATCTCTCCCGTGTCTGGAAAGAGTGAGGTGTCAGTCTCGTCCCCTTTCCAGCGTTCATGTTTAAACAGTGAGGGAGCAAGTTACCCCTGTTTTCATGGTCAGTCCTTCCTTACTTCACAAAAGCATCGAACTGCACTTCAAGTCATGAGGTCAACAATAGACCTCCATGCAGACTGATGTCTGTAATCTGCCATGTCTTTGATAATCTTTCATCTCATACTCAGTGATGAATTGTTTTTTTGTTTTTTTTTACCTGGTTTTGTATCTGTTTTGCATATCAGGTAGATGCTGTTACAGTGGACAGTTTTCACAGCGACTGGCTTACAGAGAAATATGGTAAAAAAAATACCATGTTCTTCCATGCTGGTCTTGGCTTTCGTCTGTTCAGTTAAGTACTTTGCAGTCATTATATGGCTAGAAAACATTTACATTACAAAAAAGAGGAATCATTCATGTATCCCCCCCCCCCAGAAACACCATAGACTGGATATCAGCTCATCACAGGGCACTTTAAAGGCAACTAGGAGTGTAACTGAAAACACACATGGGTACCCATCACATCTTAGTGCCAACCTATTCGGTGTGTGTCCCAGTGATGGACTGTGTCTGACAGCGGGAGAGTGTGCTAGTGATGGACTGTGTCTAACGGAGAGATTGTGTGCCAGTGATGGACTGTGTCTGATGGAGAGATTGTGTGCCAGTGATGGACTGTGTCTGACGGAGAGATTGGCTGCAAGTGATGGACTGTATCTGACGGTAGGGGTGTGTGCCCTGTGATGGACTGTGTCTGACGGTGAGATTGTGTGCCAGTGATGGACTGTGTCTGAGAGAGAGTTTGTGTGCCAGTGATGGACTGTGTTTGACGGGGAGATTGTGTGCCAGTGATGGACTGTGTCTGACCGAGAGACTGTGTGCCAGTGATGGACTGTGCTTGACGGAGAGATTGTGTGCCAGTGATGGACTGTGTCTGACCGAGAGATTGTGTGCCAGTGATGGACTGTGTCTGACGGAGAGATTGTGTGCCAGTTGTGGACTGTGCCTGATGGAGAGATTGTGTGCCAGTGATGGACTGTGTCTGACGGAGAGATTGTGTGCCAGTGATGGACTGTGTCTGACCGAGAGATTGTGTGCCAGTGATGGACTGTGTCTGACCGAGAGATTGTGTGCCAGTGATGGACTGTGTCTGATGGAGAGATTGTGTGTCAGTGATGGACTTTGCATGGGAGCAAGAAAATAAAGACAGAAAACAAATTGGGCTGAATGAGACGGGGCGGGTGAAGCCCCCGCCGACTCCCGTCCGTAAATATTGAATCTGTCACATAGAGCAGACAGAAAGCAGAGTGTGATTTCCTCCCCACCCCTCCCTTGCTCTAGCACCGCGGCGGCCAGGGTGATTAACACGCCATGACGTTCACCTCTCCGCCCGTGAGAAAACTCGGTATGCAGATATTTGTCACTTTGACAGTGTGTCTCAGTTTAGGGGCATCGTCCGCCGGGCCCCCCTTCTGGCCCTGGTGGGCGGGGAGGTGCTGACCCCGAGGCGGCCGTGCCGTGTTACTGCTGGAGGATGGAGATGATGCAAAGATCGGCGGAGGGATTGTGGGAGAGGGACGGGACAGCATGGGGGAGGGTGATTTCCTGGAGATTGACGTGCGGCTCTTTAGCGTAAGCGGCTAATAATACCGTGCTGGCGGCAGCGGCGGGACCTGGTGGCGGAGGCCGTAAATAAGGAGCGCTGATGCCTTGTCAGTTGCGGCCTGCCGCCGGGCTGACGCTCCGCCGGATCCTGCGCCGCGCTCTGCCGCCTTCTGGGAGCGCTAGCCGGCCGGTCCCTGACGCCCACCAGCCGCTGTCTGCCAAGGCCTGGGGGAGCTGACGGCTGCTCTGACGGAGCCGCCCAGACGCGGCGTTTAATTAATCTCAGGACAATGCGTGGATTTGGGGGGGGGAGCGGAGACAGGGAGGACATGGAGGACAGTGCATGTGACATCCGGCAAGGGGGACGGGCGATGGACGGCAGGCGGGTGCGGGGTTCCCGTGGGCCTCCTTGGAGAGCGCAGACACGCTGGAGCGGCGATGGGCCGATCGTGGGCGGGACGCCACTGGGTTCCGCGATAATTAGTCATCAACGTCGTTCGGAGGCCTTACGTACGGGACACCCCCCCCCCCCCCCCATTCAACAGACGACTGCCACTCGAATGAAGTTCTCACCTGTCAGGCCCGGCTGCTTGGAAAAGGCCATATTCATTCTTCCCAAATATTCCGGGGTGTGGAAGCTGTGCAGCAGCAAAAAACATCTCGCTGGGTAGAACCCATGCCCCGCCCCCTGCCCCGCCCCCTGATGTCGCCATGGAGATCTCGAGTCTGTCTCCTCGACCCCACAGCTCAACCCACCAGCCCAAACCATCTAGGGACCTGCTGGTTCTCCTCCTTCGCGCAGAGTCACTTCTGCTCTCTGCCTCTGCGTGTCCACCAGCATCTCCAATATGACATTAAAGATGCTCACTGGTACAGCTGTTAGGGGTGTCTGGCTCTATGCTCTACATCTTTCATGCTGGTTGGTGAAGTTCTGCAGAAGGTCCTGCTTATGGTCACCATCCATCCCTTATAATACATGGCTGCCAGCTCTCACTCATCTGGCATGATGGTCACGCATTCAGACTCTCACACTCGGGCAAGAAATCTTACGGTAAATCTATATTATTCCATTACAAACCTAAAATTAGATACATCAAAAGCGTTGGGGTGGTTTGCAAACACCACAGAATATTTATCAGGTTATAATACTGCTACATACATGTAAATGCAGGTGCATTGGGTGCAGACATTCCAGCCAGCGGACTAGAGTCGAGCCTGACAATAATGGAAAATAAACTGCTGTATAAGATACAGCAAGATGCTGCATTATACAGGATGGGCGGCTGTGTTAGTCCTGCTCCACACCTGCAGAGATGCATGCTGTTAGCTTTCCTAGCAATTTGCGGGGGCCAGCAGTAATATCTAAGTGAGTGGTTTCTCGGCAACACTTACATACCAATTAACGCAGCAAAATGCTAATAACCGCATGATTCGCTTCTAATTCCTTAACTTACCGGAAAACAAAGGGGAATGCCAGATTAGCATTAGGCTAAGCTAAAAGTTAGCATGTCCTGCGAGGAGATGAAACGGAAAATAGATTTAATGAAATGTAATATAAATCTCATTGGCAGTTGTTATGAGGCGGGACACAAAGGTGGCATCAGTTTATTGGTTGATGTGCATCAATTTGAGGCGCTAATGTTAATCAGGCTGTAGGTGTGAGTGACCGATAATCTTAGTATCCCAGTACTCAGATATCTGGGAATTTTAACCTATTAGGTGAAGGCAACGTGAATCCAGTGAGTTTATCCTGTCATGCGGAGTCTGCTGATGGCTGTATAAATAAAAGACTATATAAATAAACATTTTTTTAAACAGTTTAAGCCTTAAAATACCCCTCCCACGCGCTTTAAACACACGTAAACTTGTTAAAACACACTTTGTAAACACATATATGTGGATGTCGGGCTAAGAATATGAGTAACATAATAATAATAATAATAACAATAATGATAATTATATGTAATGTATATGTATATATATACATGCATCGCAGAGAATTGTGATGCACCTGGGAAAAATCCGCGATATAGCGAGGGCGCACTGGCTGAACCGCGATATAGCTGGGGATCACTGTACCAGCTTGTATATTTACTAAAGCATTTCTGCGTAAGTGAAATCAAATCTAATTTTATTTGTGACATACATTATTAGACTGGGTACAGTGTGCAGTGAAAAGTGTGGTCTCCCAACTCCAGGAGAGTGAAATAGGGGACAGAATAGAGAGGTTAGACTTTAATCAATAGTCAAACTTCCATAATGAGGCGAGTCTGTCAGGACGGTTCCCTGTCTGACTGCGGTCGCCAGTCTGCCACCGGGTTCTGCAAGTTTCCTGCGGCTGAGTGGGTTTTGGCATCATATGGGCCCTCTTCCTGGCCTAAATAGAGGTATCCTAAAATTCGAACCCGTGACCTTTTGGCTACACTAGCATTTTTCCTGACACTGTACTTGAGAGAGCTGGTGGTCTCCTGGACAGCAGGTGGCGCCATTTTATGGGTGGGGGTTTCCAGCTAGCACCTTTTGGGGAGAAACTGCCCCTGGAGCCTGATACTAAATAGATACTACCCAGCCCTGTGGAGGCAAGCTGGAGGGAGGGGGTGACTCAGCCGGCCGGCTGGCTAGCGGTGTGTGCACGGGGGTGTTGTGGCGACAGTCGGCCGGCAGGTCCGGGGGGTGTCCACAGGAGGATGGCTGTGCGCTAACTCCCTGTGACACTTAGCAGATGGGCGGCCTGTCCTCCCAGCCGGGGGGCCTGACGGGGGCCCCGCTCCCTGGGACTGCTCCCAGCACACTGGCCTCGCTCTCCACACTGCCTTTCCAGCTGGGCCCCCAGCCCCACCCCCCGGCAAAGTACAATGAATGACTGCAATCCACTCTCATCTGCATGCTTTGGTCACACAGACTGTAAACAGGCAGGTCACACGATTGAACAAGAGCGCGACAAATCGCAAACCCATAGAGCTAAAACCGCAGCAAGCTTCTCTCACCACGTATCCCTATGAGAAGGTGGTGTTTCTTCTTAATCTAACTCAGGAAGCTGGACTTTGAGTTTTTCACAGGCTAACAAAGACTGAATTGCAGCCTTTAAAATGCACTTGCTGATTGGCTGGGGCAGGGAGGAACTGTTGCCGCATGCAGGTCTGCGTACGCGAGGCCTAGGGCTGCCATGCAAGAGGAAAGGTGTCTACTTCTAGGTGTTGCCGGGGCAACGGGACGCCACCACCCAATGGTAGTGCTACTTCCCAGGAGAGAGACCCAGCCTGTGTGATACTCTTCCGCTGTGTGTGAGACCCCGCCATCTTGGTGGGGACAGAGAAGCTCTCCCCGATTCCTCGGGCCGCTTCCCGAGGCGCGAGCGGGTCGACAGATCAAAGAGTGACAGGCAGGGGGCACCGGTGAACGATGGTCTGGGTCCGTGGGCTTCTGCCCTGCTTCAAAGTACGGCGTTTGTTTGTGCGTGCCAGGCCGGCCGCAGGTGCTGCGATTGCAGACGCGGGGGGGTGTACCTGCGTTAGGTATTTTTACCTGCACTCCCAGAGAGACAGCCCCCTCTGCGGAGATCAGGGGAGCTTGTTAATGGGGCTAATTAGGAGCGAAGGGGGTTAGGGTTGGCATCAGCTGTGCTTTATCTGGGCTACTGATTAGGCTCTGTAATCTCCGGCACAGATCAACAGCGGACCGGGCTCCGGGGCGCTGGGCCACACGCGGCACTCCCCGGTAAACAAGCCGCACACCTGAGCACCTAACAATTACACAGGCCTGGGCACCGCGCCCCCCCCCCCCACTGCGCCCCCAGCACCACCGCCTCCTGCCTGTTTAGGCTGGCCCCTGACACCACATCCCTGGCAACCACGCGGCCGGTGTGATGGAGACATTTCCCGGGCGATCAGATCGACCCGCCCACCCATCGCCTGCTGTCGCCCGTCCCCAAGGTGTGCCGCCTTCCCATCATGCACCTCAAAGTCAGGGGGCCGTGTGCAAACCTCAGCCCCCCCCCAACCCAACCTCCTTGCAGGATGGGCCGCCCAGAAGCCAGCACTTAGACACCGGCAGAATGTACAACTCCCCCGGCCCCCAGCCTCCGTGCCCCCTTCCCCGGAGCATGGCATTGTGGGAGGTAGCTATTGCCCGAAATCGATAGACGCTTGACTGAAGTGAAGCTACAGCCGAAAGCCAGACCTATTGAAAATCGTTACCGTGAGCAGGCGGTGGAACACGCGCCCGACGACCACATGAGAGGCGCCGGATGCGCGTCTGATACCTCGTGCCAATAAACAGGCAGCAACACCAGTGATCCCATTGGCTGTGCAACAGCTTGTCGACGGTGTGCGCCGATTTCCATACAAAGCGGACAGCGGGCAAATATGGAAACGCCGTGGGTGTATCTATACTGTTCATTTTCATCGTTATCGACAAAAATAATAGACACATACTGGAGGCTCGGTGCATGGTAACCGATAGCTAATGGTGTGTGGAGGCAATACCTGATGTCACCTCTGGATGGCAGTGTTGTGCCAGTAACATGCTAGCTTTGAGGAGGTTCGGCTCAGAAGACTAAAGAAAGGATATTCAGCTCTCAGAAGCCTGTAACCTATATCTGCCCCCCCCCCCAGCACAACAGGCACCATGGTCAGCATGGGATATTTTCCTTACACTTTTCATGACCTCCATGTCCTCTCTGGATGACTAAAGGCAACCCTGAGTGTAGATTTTTTTTGGTGGTGGGGGGCCCTTCCATGTTGAGGGATAATTTAATATGGGTAACTTAACAGGGGGTGAAGATGAACAGTGTCCAACATCCATATGAAACCTGCACGTGTTGGGGGAGGGTGTCTCAGCTGTGCTGACGGATACTGGTGGAAGGTTGAGACGTGGGGCAGCTAATTAGCGGCGAGGTGGTGGCGAGTCCCTCCCCAGGGCCACGTGCCAGGAACTGGCAGGGTGAGGGTGGGGGGGGGGGGATACGGGGGGGGGGCCACCGCCCCCGGAAGTGGCCCAAGCCCGACCCACCTGGCACGCCAGGCGGCCCCGGCCAGGGCGCGCGGTGGGCCCCCCCCC
>JAODJX010000042.1:3376439-3392784 GCA_026776945.1 Isichthys henryi
GCGGGGGTGGGGGGTGGGGGGGTGAGGAAAAGAGGAAGTCAATTATGCATTCCGAACCTGGTCGATGGGCGTCCTCAGGGATCTGCCTCCACACCTCAGGATCTGTAAATAATTGACAGATAATATTAATTGGCTTTGGATTAGTGAGCAAGCAGAGTATCAGACATTAATATTTGATCAGAAGATGATAGGGACCCTGGCAGGGGATCTGGGGGGGCAGCTGAGGCTGTTTTGTTGATTAGGCCAGAAAGGAAACTGTTCGAGCCAGCCCCCCCCCCCCAGCCTCTTCCAGAGAGGGGGGAAGAGCGGGGGGGTTGGTGCTCCTGTTAGCTCAGGGCCGCTACAGAGTCTAACCTCCCACCAGCAGCAAATTGCCTGCTGGATGTATCGCTGGAGAGGAGAAAAAATCACAAGGACTTTCAAACCGGCTTTGATTGTTGTTTCATTATCGGGCCCCTGGCGGCCGGCGCTCCACCGCCTCACCCCAAATATCGGGCAGAAATTCGTTCTTTCCTGGCCTGTGATATCCGGGCGCTGCGATCAAACGCAGCACCTCTGGCCCCCGTGTCTGGGCGGGGGGGGGGGACGTCGGTGTTGCCGGGGGTGAGCTCACCGCGTGGAAAGCGTCCAAGCCGTAGCACTGTTCCCCCCCCCCCCAGCTCCCGGGGGCTAATTAAAGCATGGCAGCGGCCCGCCACGGTGACCAGCGACAGTGGAATTAAAAATTCAATCTGGATGGGTGGCTGCGGGTGGCCCGGTGACAACAATGACCGTGTCCCTCTCTCATCTGCCATATGCTGTCATTTGTTTGGCGAGATCCTCCTTCAGCACCGCCGATTTGCTGCCTTCTCGCAGGACTCTGGCCCGGTGCGGCCACCGCCCCCTCCCTCGCCCCTGTGGCCATTAGCCTCCCTCACAGCACACGTGTTCTCTAATCTGTTATTTTGTTCGTTTTAAGGTCTCTGGATGTGCCAGCTTCAGCCACTGGTCCTTTGAGCCAAACTCCAGGGCAGGCAATAATGCTAATGCACATGTGCACCCAGGCTAATCTGTACCTTTAGTGCTAATGAATGCATCTACTTATGTTAGTCTGTAACCAGGCTAATCTGAACCTGTGCTAATGAACACATGTATTTATGTTAATCTATACCCAGGCTCATCTGTACCTGTACAAATGCACGTGTGTACCTATGCTAATACACGCATGTAACTATGTCAATTTGCACCCAAGCTAATCTGCACCTGTGCTAATGAACGTGTGTACCTCTGCTAATTGTACCCAGTCAAATGTGCACCTGTACTAAAGCACATGTGTACCGATGTTAATCTGCACCCAGACTAATCTGCACCTGTACTAAAGCACATGTGTACCGATGTTAATCTGCACCCAGGCTAATCTGCACCTGTCCTAAAGCACATGTGTACCGATGTTAATCTGCACCCAGGCTAATCTGCACCTGTCCTAAAGCACATGTGTACCTATGTTAATCTGCACCTAGGCTAATCTACACCTGTCTCTACACGAGTCCACCTCTCCTCGTCCAATTCCCTCATTCCTCCATGTTTTTCAGGTCCCTCTAAATATTAAAATACCTGGCTCTTCGGGGTCATGCACCCATGCACTAATTGAATAATAATAGTGATTTTAGATGCATTATTAACAGCTTGGAAGCAGACATGCCTCCAGCTACAGGGATAGCGGCAGTTCCACGGTCGTCACGGTTACTGCAGGCTCCGTATCCGAAGCTCAGATTCAGGCAATAAGAGACGGAAAAGCCATCTACGCATGCTACTGGCAAGAAGAAAACAAGCATGAAACGTGGCTTGTCAGCACCAAGACACATGTTTAGCGTCTGCATGCGCTACATAATAAAGACGGGCTTCTGTGCACAGCCCCGCAGATGTAGGATCCTGACGGCGGCCATGGCGGGGGCTAAACGGTGCTGTAACAAACCAGGGAGCTGCCTTTTGAAATTAGCCATAAACCTTGTAATCTGGCTGCTGGATTTCATGGAATTTAAAGGGAACCCTGCTTTTTTTCCCATAAGACCTTCTCAGTGGGTAACCCTACAAATTAATCCGAGGACAGGAGGCCCTTTGCGATTTTCCAGCTGACAGGACGGAAACTTGCTGGGTGTGGAGAGGGCCGGAGTGGTATGGGAGTGGGTCTCTCCCCTGGTCGCAGGGTCAGCTTCTACTACCACGCTCCTCTGCATCTGTATGCCTTTAGAATTACTTAATCCATACATTCATTTCTCAAGTGCTCTTCCTGTACAGCATCAGACCTGAGGCCTGTCACAGACAGCACAGGGACAAAGCCGGAGACACTGTGGATTGTCACGGGCAGGGACATGGTTCATGGGAGTTTTACTTACACAAAAATGTTCTTAGGGCAAAATGAAAAATAATTGGTTCAGAGAGATAACCAATGAGAGTGTAAATAAGGTGGGTCCAAGTGATTAAAGGAGGTGGGGCCAACTGATCAGAACGAATGCTTTGGTCCCACCTCCTCTAGTTGCTTAGGCCCACCTTCTCTGCAATCTGATTGGTTATTTCTCTGAACCAATCATTTTTTCATTCGGCCTTTAGAACATTTCTGCGCAAGTGAAGCTCCCATGAGCTGGAACTTGTTTATGCTATAAGGGCACTTCCGAGATGCCAATGAATATGAAAACACGGACAGAGTGGATTCGAACCTCCAACCCTGGAGGGCAACACTGCCACCCACTGAGCCACCAGAGAAATAAAGGAATTCAGAGTCAGAGTGTGTCCTTTTATTGTGGATTTATTATAATGTACCAATCCGTGGAGTGACAGTCTCCATGGTGATCACACCCCCTACGCCCACAGTACACCCCCTACGCCCACAGTACGCCACCTACGCTCACAGTACACCCCCTACGCCCACAGAACACCCCCTACGCTCACAGTACACCCCCTACGCCCACAGTACGCCACCTACGCCCACAGTACACCACCTACGCCCACAGAACACCCCCTACGCTCACAGTACACCTCCTATGCCCACAGTACACCCCCTACGCTCACAGTACACCACCTACGCCCACAGTACACCCCCTACTTCAGCATTTCTATTTTGTTACTCAGTTACACCCCTACAATGGCAAACAGCTCAGGTAGCCAGAATCAGACGCCCCCCTCCACCCCCCTGGATCTCTGAAACCGTACTGAGGGGAGCAGTCACCCAGGGGGGGGCATCTGCAGACCCCTCACCTGAGGCATCTCATTTCTGGGCTGGGATGTACCAAGCAATTTAACGCCTAGCGATATATATATTTTTAAGTTTTAAAATGTGTTCTCACATTATTACGAGCACTTTTCAGTCTCTAGAGGTCAAGGTAGTGAGAAGGGGGTGGGGGGTGGGGCGGTAGCTGCACAATTCAAACCATATCCTCTGTGGAAAAAGGTGACGTGACCGTAGCCGTTAGCGGTTAGCTGATTTTGGGGGACCGAAGGATGGGGGTCGGTTCTTCATTTTATCACTGTTATTATATTCAGACCATTTGACTGTGAGCTACATTTTAACAACGGTTCTGATTCTTTCAGAGGAATTTGCGAAAACTGCCTTTAAAAAAAAGAAAAGGACAGCGTTAACGCTCCTCATCACATTAGCGGCAGAGAGTCCCCCCGCGATTGGTACAGCCCGAAGCAGACATCGAGCTCCTAAGAGTCGTTTGAAGTCTGGCCATTAGCTCGACACCTTATGAGAAACAACACGCTAACTTCTGGAAATTATCTGATTAAAGATTCATAGGCTTTTGCCGATGCTTTTAAAAAGTTTCTTCCATTAAAAAAAACTGAAACACCCACAATTACACAGAAAGCCCCCCCCCCAGTATGTAGGTATCAATAATTATGAAAATTGTTGTCTTCCTGATCAGCTTCATTCGATCATCTATTTCGACTTTTGGGGGGGTTGGAGGGGATGAATTGGCCTGTGATGTAGTTGTTTTATTAGGTTCAGACAGTTGATGCTTTTTATAATAAGTTTCGTCCCTTATCTGATCATTTTACAGAAGATTAAACCCAAATAAACACAATTTAAAATTTTCAAAACTGAAGCTTAAATTTCAAAAAGTCTCCACAGATACTTCACCTCGGGGGGAGGGGGTTCTGCTTTCCTCAGGGGCCTTAGGCCTATCTTTGTCCTTCTGGCACGTTTTCCTGACTCTAGTACCCAGACTCACCGACTCGCAGCAGGAGGTTCCAATAGGAGCCCAGGGACTCTGCAGTTCTCATGGGCTGCCTGCTCCAGCACCTCCTGCTGCCCTGGGAGGTACAAGGGGAAGTAAATCGAAAGCAGTGCGTTCCGAGGTTCCAGGGGTCGCTCCTCAGGTTCTGAGATTGAGTCACTCAAATGAGAAACCTTGCAAGGTGCCTAAGCCATGACTCCACAAAAGAAGACAGCAGAAATGTGCCTGGCAGCCCGCCTGTCCTCTGAGAGCCGGGAGTGGGGGGCAAGCTGCCGCAAAAAGCCCCTTTGATCCGCCAAGCTGCAGGTTAAGACGAGGACGTCCTCCTGCTCATGAAACTGAGGCAGCAGGAGAAACGGAGCCTCGACTTGCGGAGAGGGTCCCGGAATTGGCTCCTCTGGGGCAGAGCAGTAAATCTTTCAGGGAGTCACCCTCTAGTTCGAAAGACAGGTGTGGTGGTGAAATGAGGGGGCTGGGTTGGAGTTTGGTGCTCAGGTAGGGGTGGGGGGCTTGTGGCCTCCTAATAATAACGCCAACCACAGAATACAAGAAGATGAGGACGCCCCCTAGGAGAGGCGGCCAGACGGGCTGCTCAGAGACATCAGCAGACCCCCCCAGTCAGCATCCCCCTGACCCTGTGAACGCCCAAAAACCTGGGAAACGGGAGGTGTGCTTTCTCTGGAATGCCACGTCCTCCCCCTGCCAGCAGGGCAGCGCCTTTCTGGACGAGTCCACCAGGACGCGTACTTAAGGAAGATGCTTTTTTTCCAGACAAACCCAAATGCTCAGTGTAATCAAACACACAAAGGTCAGGTAGCACTTCCCGCTGCTGGCCTGCCTTCTTGGACAGTCATGGGAGATCGGCACAGGAGATCAGCATGGGTATACAGAGAGCCCCTCCTCTCACCTCCGCCCTCAAGCCTCTGTTGCCAGGCGACAGGTTTGAGTGAGCAGTGGCAGCTGGTATAGCCTTGTGGAGCCTGTAGAGGAGGCAGGGGGGTGGAGGCTGGGGGGGGGGGGGTGCTTGGCTCCTTGAGTTACAAGGGGCCTCAGGACTTAGACCCTGAAGGAGGTGAAGGGGGTGGAAATGGGAGGGGGCACAGCATGCTTTTCACACAGCCCAGCGGGGAAAAGCAAACGTGGATACAGCACCATCAGTGGGTTGTCCAACCCCTGGTGCGATTAACGGGGGAGGGGGGTCTTTCACCTCACCCTGCAATTAAGCCCCGTCTGCATCTGTGCATCCTGACTCTGATGGAGGAAGGGGCTGTGGAGCGAAGCGGGGAAGGAGTTTCGATTTAAATCCAGTAAGTGGCGTGGGGATCAACAAGACCGCCACCCTTCCTAGCGCGAGGCAGGAAACCCCACCCTCCCTAAAGGCGTCTCGCAAGCGTTGCTGACAGACAGGTCCAGAATGCTCCCAACAATCTCTGTCCTTCACAGGATAAACCTGCCCCCCACCCCACCCCCATTGGGACGGCCCACCCAGGCCACGTTTTCGCTCAAACGCGTCTGGTGACGCCCAGGGCACCTCTTGTGCTCCACCTGGCCTTTCAGGGAAACAGTGCCCCCCCCCATGCGTCTGCACTACACCAAAGCACCCCCCCCCACTTTAAAACACCCACATCATTCACATACACTATTGTGGGGGGATGTTTTTCCCCACTAATAATTTTTATTTCTAGGAACAGTTACCGAACATTACGATTATGGCATGGAAATGTTGAAAGTGTCCAGCTTTTCAGACATTCCTAGAACATCATTCCACTACTACATTAATGTTACAGTCAGAATGTTCTCTGCTAACTTTGAGAAGACCTTCACGCAGCGTTCCCTGTTAGCTGGGGTCCATGTGGCAGTGATAAAGAGCTAGTTGAAGGATAAAAGCTTCTTTCAGGGTGGCGGGAGGTATGGGGAGGGGAGGAGTCGTGTTGGGCTGTACCTGCCTCCCCCCCCCCAGAGCGGGAACCTGCAACAGAACCTTCGGCGGCTCCTCATTTCCCTGCCAGGAGCATCGTTCTCAAACTAACGACCTCGTCCACCCCTCCCAGGCAGGAAGAGCTGGGGTGTGCAGGCTGAGGGGGGGCTGTGGGGCCGAGAGCAGAGACCCGCAGAGGGGACGCGACCCCCTCCGCACCAAGAATGTGGGAAGAGCTGCACCGAGGAGCCGCCTCCTCCTCTCCCACCCCCCCGCCAAGCACTTGCACCTCCTTGCAGGACAGGTCAGGAGAAGAGAAAATGCTTCGGAATAACACATGCACTTAAACACTGTCCACACACACTGGGGATTGGTCAGCACCTGCCTGGCTTATGAAAGGAACTTTACATACAGATATCTATCCCTATGTGTGTGGGTATATATACACAAACACTTTATATTACGTTGTATTATAGCCAGAGGTTTATCTGTACATATATATATGCACACACACGGCGTACATATTAGGCCTGTGAAAGTCAACGCCTTAACACCAGCGGTTAATTTTAAAATAACGCACTTTTTAATTTTTTTATCGTGTTGACGCACACTGACGCAGCGTGCCACAGAGCCCATTTTACGTTAAGACGATGCATTTATTGCGTTTTCCGCATGACGGCCTTCCTCTGCTCCCACTAGGGTCTTCGCCCTGTGAGGTTACTGTAGTCACTTCTGTATTTTTCCGACTGGAAGCCCTATTAGGAAGGTTGCCTTTTATCACTCATTACATGACACATTACAAATGTATCTTTAAAATGGTGAATTGGACTCCACCGTGGGAATAGTGAGCAAGTCGAACTCTCATCTCAGTCTTCACATTTCATCCGTGAATTTATTCATACGTAGATTAGAAAAACATACATACAGAAATATTCTTGTCTCTTCTACCACTTCTTTAATTCATGTACGTCAGCATAATCACAATGTACTGTATTTTCATAGCATAGATTGAAAAGGCGATAATTGCTTTATTAATCACTCAGTTTACGTGATTAATCGCTATTAAGAAAACCAAACCCCACACACACGCACATACACATACAAACATATGCACAAATATATACACAGAGCTCACAGAAAGTGAAAAGATTGCAAATATATTGCAGATTTATTGGTTTTATAGCAAAAATCATTACTTTATTCATCTGTTTACAAAGAAATACATATATTTCATTAGAAACAACCAGTAGTTTTAAATAAAACATTAATTTCAAGTAGTAATAAATTGAAACCCAAGTTATAGTTATTAAAGATCTGTTCTGACTTAAAAAGTTCATTGACAAGCAGTTTCATTGGGTGCTTTTTAATTAGTAACACCTTTGCAATAATATAAAACACCTATGCTTGGTATCCCTTTGGGAGCCAATGAATATAATTGCAATTAATAGCAAAATGGCAAGAAGAGAAATGAATGAGTCAGTGAAAAAAATGATGACAGAGTTTTTCTTGATCGCTTTGGCAAATTTCATGAAACATTCTCAAAACAGTTCATGCATATAGCACAACATTGTGGATTAGCTGCAAAAGCTTGTAACTGGTCCAAAACAATTAACTCATGTCTCAAAAGCAAATAAATCCACCATCAGTTAGTGTCACCAAAATGAAAAGTACAATCAGCATCGTTTTGACCATGAGAGCCAAAACGCTTAGATATATAGTCAGTGTGTCAGTGTGAATATGCTCCTCAGTTCCACAATTCTGAATGATAGTCGGTTCCCACTTTCTCATTCTCACTGACTGATCATTTGACTTTAGCAAACTGATACTTATTCATGTGAAAAACACCAGTTTCAACACTGCAGGGCTCTGCGTTACAGTGTGTAAAGTTCACTGGCAACAGAAAGCACTCGCATGCACATCTAACTTCTTCAGATCTGAAGACGCAGCACAACAGCAAACAAAAAAGTCACACAACACTGTGTAACACAAAGACAGCAACATGGTAACAAAATCATGCGCTGTGGAGCAGAATGCCGCTGAAGACGTTGGACCCCATGAGATCCTGTCACAATGGGCCCCCAATTCCAATTATATTTCAGATTTTTAGGAATCATCCCAGCTCCCATCCTTCCCCTTTACTGCACATTTGGAAATGTGTGTGACGCAGTGAGAAATGATGCTCTGCCGTGCAGAAATGACATTATTGTGTAGGAAAATTGTCATAAAAAGATAATGTACGTATGGAAGATACGTGCAGATATGAAAAACAAATTTGCAACATTTTTACAGAATTAAACAATCGTCCCAAAATTTACTGTGGAATTATTGGCTTTTGAGACACGAGTTTTGGATCATTTACTAGCTTTTGCATCTAAACCATAGTGTTGTGCCATATACAGGAACTGTTTAGATAAACGCTCTTGAGAATGTTACTGTAGTACTGTATGTGTGTTTGTGGGGACCGGTTTCCTGGTCCCCATAAGGGAAAACTCTATTTTATAAAAATCAGTAACTGCTATGAAAAAACTAAAAATGCAAAAACTCTTGTATTTTGCTTGGTTACTTATGGTTATGGTTAGGGCAGGGTGGGGGTTAAGGTTGTCATAGTTAGCGTTAGCATTTTTTCCATAGAAGTGAATGAGCGGGCCCCATAAGGATAGGTATACCCTACATGTGTGTGTGTGTGTGTGTGTGTATAATATATATATATATATATATACACGCCATTCTGCCACAGCGTGTGAAGTGCCCCATCTTAAAGGCTCATTAAAATACGAGGATGTTTCTTGGTGTTTGCATACAGGGCAGATAAGGCTTCCTCTCTGCATCCCTGCTGCTGCCCATCCATGTGTCTGTCCATATACACATATACCTTTGATATTAGCTTCATTTTTCTTTTTTTGTTATACATCTGGGTGCCACTGAGTGACTTAAGGACATATCAAGGGACTGAAGGGCTTGTCACTGCCAGTTTATTGTGGGGAAGAATATACAGGAGACTTCTGGGACTTAATTAAAGAACATATAGATAGTTTGACTTGGAACACCTTTATCGATTAATTTTTTTATGAGATGAAATAAGCGTCTCAGGTTTGTTTGATCGTTTTGTTTTTGAGGACCAACCAAGGTGGGCTTCATTACAGCACAAATTTTAAAGGTAAAAACTGATGGTAAATGTCACTTGGAATGTAAAGCTGTTACCCAGTGATCATCAGGGTGTCGTTTCGGTGGCTGTGATGTGTTGGACCTCTGAGGTTGTGGCGGAGAACAAAATCCTGCTCACAGCACCTGTCCTGTTCTCTTCCATAATACTGGGAATCCCCCCATCCCCCATCCCAGCATTTAATGAACCAAGCTGCTAACTCATCCAGTGGATCGCGTTCTGATGTCGCGAGGAACTCCTGTTTTCCAGCGGGGGTGGGATCTCTGTTCACTTTGGAACAGATAAGGAGTTCTGCAGGTGTGCCCCCTCCATTTCTGCTAGTCCAAGTATGAATGGTTACTACGGTAACATCACAGTACATTACGACAGATTCCTCGGGAGAATATGCAAGATTAAGTGTCCGTGCTAAGATGTGGGCACAGACCTCGCAGCTACATGAAACACTGGGGGTTTCTGAGGCTGTGCTCCCCTTGCCGTAGCATATACCTCAACCAGCAAGGCTTAATTAAAAATAAAACTGTAGCACTTTATATCCTTATTATGGGATGCCTCGTTTATTTGGAGCACTGGTAAGGGCCGGCAAACCTTGGCGTTAAGCATCACCAAGTGATCTAGTGAGTAATCTGTAGGGTAGTGCACTCCGAAGTGGAGGACGAGAATGGGCACAGGACCAAAGTATAATAAAAATGTTTCATCTGCTTTAATTGATCTGTTCAAAGACATATCTGTAGCTCAGTGCTGGTATCTATAGCGATGAGACCTTAATGAATTGCTATGGGTTGGGGAACGAGAGACGTTCCTGAGTTTCTGGCTTAGTGGAGATGTCACTCTAGTGTGTTTGGGGAGTGGAAAGGTTACCCTCAATGCCGCCACGAGCTCTTGTTGGATCATCCTTCATAAATGGTGTATTTTTGTCTCTTACCTCAGGAGAAGTTCTGAAGAAACTGATCTGCTGATTTGGCCCTTTACTCGATTACAGACATAAAAGCAATAAACATGGAAAAATGGAGACTCTCTTTTGTACCTCTTCCGTAGGTAGGCATTTTGTTCATAAATACATTGGTGGAAATATGAAGGTTTGTTTTAAATTTTTTTTCTTCTGAAAAATAAGGAGAGAGATTTAAGAAAAAAAGGCATGATAAGGAATCCTGCCTTGGGATTATTAAGATGGGAAAGGAAATGGGCAGTTGAAACACTTAACCATGTGTGAGAGTCGCCAGGGAAAAATCATTTTCAGCCATCTGTTGTTCTTCTGTATTTTAAACAGATTCGGATTATTGGATTTTTCTAGTTTAATACATATTGCCAAAAAAAATTATCAATATATGCATTTTTTGCGGTTTCTGTTACAGCTATCACAGTATTGTTTTGCTCCCTGAAATGTTTTAATTTTTTTTTCTCTCTGAAATGTGAAGATGGAACCATTGAATCTATTACAAAAAAAAATGAAAAACAAAAATGTTTTCCTTGAGTAAAACAAAAAACGTGAGTATTTTAACAGCATCACGATGGTGGGTGAATTTAAGTGGCCGTTCTTGTGCTCATATCTGCATGTAAAATCAGACGTGCGATTTCACAGACAGCCTCATTTTAATTCAGACCAGGTGAGATGGCCCTTCCCAGTGAGCTCGCAGGCTCTTCTGTGGAGGGTACAGTACGTCATCGCTTAGTGGCCTGCCTTCACTGCCCTTGCCCGTCTGACACCTTATGTAAAAGTTTAAAGTTAAAAGAGAATTACGGAGGCCTGTCTTGGTGCCAGGTCAGGTCTGTTAATTTGTGATCAGGGTGCGTGTTAATGGCAGCCGTGCGTCGGCACGGTGCGCGATAGCCGTATCCCGACGCGGGCAGGATGGCAGGCCTTCCTGCCCGACTCGGCGTGGTGCTAATGTAGAGCTGCCCGCTAAGCGGCGGAGAGCTAGTAAAACAACCGATTAACCTCCTGTCACGGAGCCTTAATGGAAACGCAGCGTACCTTGGGTGGAGCCGAACGGGTGTGCAGGCGAGATGGCCCGGTGGGCCGGGTCAGAGTATGTGCTCGCTGCTGCTTCCTCACAAACATTCCAATTGATCCACCCTGATGCCGACCTGATCCCGTGACAGGAGGTGAGCAAGATGGCTTCCCTGGGCCTCTGAGGGACACACACACACACACACACACACACACACAGAGCCCTAACTTTAACCATAATAATTGTAAATACACAATTATCCGAGAATTACTCATTATATACATAAACCATCTACCTAGTTTTGATGCCGCTAACCTTGGTACGAAAACCAAAAGAGTGTGTACACTAGTGGCCAAAATTCTGCAATCACCTCGTATTTTTGGCATCGCACTTTAAAAATTTGTACTCCAATACTGGCGTTATTGTTTATTAACAAAGTATGTTACAAATATCAATCGTTGAGGTTTATACATAAGTAATCGGAGCAAAAGTTCTGCAACCTTAAACTGGAAGTATTTTCACAATTTTGGCCACTAATGTAGGTACTTGGCACATGTGCACATTACCGGGCTGGTACGGTCTGTTCTGTTAACCAAAATACATTCAATGTATGTATATGTCAATCATATGTACAATCTCTAGATAATCTATTTCTGCCATCTTAAGGGGTGGTGATAATGGTTGGTGGTTATAATAATGATAATAATAATAATATTAATAATAATAATAATAATATCCCTGTTTTAATGTGACTGTGAAGAGCAGTTAGAAGAAAATGAGAGTCTGACTTCAGGGGCTCTCTGCGCTTTATCAAGTCTGCCTGCATGGTTGCCAGAAAAATTCATCATCTGCAACAAGTCGTCCTTTGAGCAGCAAGAAACATTCAAACAAGCAGGTGTTTGCATTCCTGCGTAACCTTATTTTGAGGGTTTTACATTTGCAATCAACAACTGAGGCCATCGAAAAGTTTTTTAAATATTAATTTACTTAGACTGCCATAACAAGTGAGAAAAGTACTATCTTGAATAGAAATACTACTGAAAAAAACAGTAGTATTTATTTTCGAATTTCTAATAGATTGTATAACCTAACTGAAAAATACCTTTTGTTGTATAGTTCCATATAAAGAATCTAAAGATTTCCCAGTTGTATTATTACCCTTTCTGCATAAAAATAGGAGAATTAGGCATGAAATGTGTTTTTTGACATTCAGTTACAGTGTTTCTCCTAGGTTTACAACTTTGGTGGGGGGGACAGACTGACATTGACAGGATTCATGGTTGTTCATGTGTTTTTTTTAATGACAGCAGTAAAAAAAAAAACAGATATTTTCCGACGCACGCTCTCTGTCCGCTGGTGGGACTGTGCTCACCTGTGTGTCTGCGCACGTGTCTGTGCACACGCATCGGGGCGGAGCTCCGCCATGCGTGATACAGAGAGCAGAGGAGAATTGTGAACACGTGACCATGTAGAGACCGAAATGACAAGCTGTCGTGTAATTAAGATAAATAACATAAGGCTGTTTAGTTTGTTTAATAAAAGGACAATGTATAGAGCTGTTCTATAGGAAAGGTAACCTTGAATGACTTCTGTTGTGAACTGGCGCTATATAGAAAATAAAATTTAATAAAATTAACTTGACTTTCAAGGGGGGGTGGGAGATGCCATTTGGCGGGTGTGGGGCGCCCCCCTAATATAATGGTAGGGTAAACACTGAGTTAGTTTTTTAAAATGTTGGTTCATGTAAGGCAATTATAAATATGTAACGTTTTAAATTATTTTAACGCAGTATAAAATTTTTCCAACTGCTGACAAAGCAAATAATGAATTGCATTTGTTGTGTTGGTCTTTGCTGATGCAGTACGAGCTTTTTTTTTAAAAAAAGTAGCATAAAAATAGCAGTCTACGTTGGCTTTTTTTCTACACTAAAGGTTAGCACTGCTGGTAGTTACAGTGTATTTAATGTCATTCAGCGCGACGATATGTATTCATGTGGTCTTCATGCTGTGGCTTTTAGTGGGGTTACTAATGAAAGAGATGAACAAGGTGTGACTAAAGACATTTACTGGGATGGATGCTAGCTACTGGAGATGTTAAAGAGAGGCGCAAGATATTACAGCACCTGTGTGATTTTATGTGTCTGTAAATCAGCAGCCACACAGCAGCTAAAAGGCTTTTCTTTGCACCTAAATTTTCAAGCCTCATGGAATAAACCTGGAGAACTATTGAATTAATAATGCAGTAAAAAGGAAAAAAAGCATCTTGACAATCCAGAGGCTGTGATATAATATTAAATAATATGTTCATATACACTGAAGAATATTGTCAGCAATATTTGGTCCAGTCATTGGTTAGCTAGACACAAATTCAATACAGATAATTTAGGTGATGCAGGCAGAGATTCTCAATGGAAAATGAGTGATTAAAACCCACTCATGGAGGCATGGAGTTTTGCCGTAACTGCCTGTTATTTTTGCAGTGCAGGAGAGAATACTGAACTTCCTGCACCCTGGGCAAATTTAACATGATGAATGAATTCTGTCCAGCTCACTTTGCGGTAATTGATTGTATGGTGTTTTGCTCTGTTGTTTTTAAAGAAGTGCAGAATTCTTACACCGTCCACCTGATGGGATTGCATACACCAAATGCCACAATATTAGAAATGTATTTATTATTTATTTGTTTAATTAGTTTCCATAATAAGTCATGGTCCCTCCCCGCCGGACCCCAAATTAATGTCGGTCAAAAAGAGTTATGGGCCAGTTTTAAGCCGTCAAAGTGCTTTGGGGGAAAATTAATGAAAATTGAGATTCATAAATCACCTGTAGTAGTTTATGAAAGAAGTTGAATGGGTAGTTCATTAAAATTGGACTCAGTAAAGCTGTGATATTCCAGTTGTGCTACCTACATAAATATTCAGTCACAACGCTGTTTTCTTACACTAATTACACTAGTTCACTACGGTTAGTGATAAGAAAACATATCTCAGTCGGTGGGATTTTCTTATGCTGCCCGTCACCGTAAGATATAAGCCTCATCTCATTGGTTATTTTGTTCTGGTTATATAATGCAGCGATTTGCAGTGCAATTAATCCCACTAATCGTAGTTTGAAGCGTCATACTTCACATCTGTATCAGCAATCAGTAAGCAAATTAAATACAAATTCCTTATTGACTCTCAGTGTAAATTGAAATATAAAGTCAAATGTACATATTCAACAATGCTTATCTTCATTTTTAGTGAATTTGAAATTGCCCTAATGAAGTTCAGTATTCACAATTAAATGTTTCTTCTTCACGAGAACATTGTACTTCTTATCTTTAAGAGAAGGAATTTTACTTAATGCAATGTATTCCAGTGTTAATCATAGAAGTTTATGATTAGTACACCAAAGTCAAATTTGAAAAACGTATTAAGGAAATACAGACTAATGCCTTAATCTGTTGTACAGTGACCAATTTATTAATAAGGAAATGAAACAAGAGACACAAAGCTGTTGCGTGTGTGTGTGTGTGTGTGTCTGCGTGTGTCTGCGTCTGCGTGGGCACCTGCGCCATAATGACCCATCAGATTCCGTGTTGGATCACCACTGGCTCACAGATCTGCTAAGGATCCTTTTCTTTTCTCATTTCATCAGGATGAAAAATGGAAAAGGCGCGTTTCGCCGGACCCCGTGTGACAGCGGGATTGATAATCCCCGGGAGTAGCCGGGAAAGTTGCCGGCTAAACCAGATTGCAGGACCGGGACATTACTCTCGCTAGGTCCGTTTTTTCGGGGGATTCCGCTGACATTTTGCTCTGTTTGTAATAGAGACCTAACCTTTAAGTGCCATGTGGACGATGCCATTTTTCATATTGCTCCCTCCATCTTAAAAGGGTTCCTGGCATATAGATTTAGTAACCGCAGAAAGCAAGGCCAAAACCTGGCCCCCTACAGAAGAGTGGACCAGGAACTGCACTGTAATTTATAGGTCTTAGTTGTGGGGGTGTGTCTGTCCGTCTGTTTGCGTGGGGGAGTGTGTAACAAAAATTAGCATATGGAAACAAACAGAAACAGGATTTTAAGTTTGAGTCCATTAGGAGTAAATTTAAGTTCAAAAGAGGTTTTGTCCCTGGCACCGAACACTTAATATCATTGATTGAAATGTGAAACCGCTTTTGCGAAACTAAATAGTGGTTGGAATGGAAGAGTCATTATTGCACTAATAATACACTAATTAACTCTAAATATATATGTAGTTGGATGTGTATGGACTGAGCGGATGTTAAGTGATACTTATTTAGATGCTTAGATGACATCACGTGTTGGTGCCAGTAAGGAGCGTTACAACCTTTGGCAGAATTTCACCGCTAACAGATGCCTGGGTTTCTCTTACACGTGAACTAATGAGTAAACGTCAGTGTAGCTTATGAGAGTGTCCATCTGAATATATTAGCCCAGATCAGCCGGCAAATGTTGGTAAATTGATTTGCATTGTGAATTCCCGCTTTGTCGTGGGGTTTTCAATAAGCTTTGTGAGAAGCACCTTTCCCGAGCAGGTTTGAGAAAAGCAAGACCTCAGGGATGCTGTAATAGACGGCCTCCTGGTACTAAAGTCTCACATAACTGAATTTCTACAATGACGGCATTAATCCTGCAACGGCTCTCCGATTTTTCATCATTAGTGAAAATGTTTTCCCAAGCTTAAATCTAGGCTAAAGAGCACTTATTTAGTTACTTTGCGCAGTCATTACAAGTTTCCTGTTTCACTTCCTGGTGTTGTCCCTTCTCTTCAGATGTACGTACGTCCTACAGATGCAGCCACCTCAATTTTCCCCTCCAAGCCGGCTGCCTGTCGGCTGCCTGCCGGTTGCCAACCAACTGCCTGCCAAAAGCCAGCCAAAGGGAGTAACGCCCCTCCTTCTGGGGTTGTGCCTAAATTCTTGTCAAAACCCGCCCATTAATTCATTTTAGTTGTGGTCACAAGTTTACATAAAGTACAAGAGGTATCAAACAGAATCTTTTGGTAGCCATTAGCAAGCGTCTGGCATAATTCTGGCTGAATATTTGACCACTCTTCTTTGCAGAATTTCTAGTTCATTTAAACTAGTTGGGTTCCT
>JAODJX010000042.1:3401241-3443079 GCA_026776945.1 Isichthys henryi
TGCTGAAAATATCAGGAAGTGTGAGCTTTATATGCTGAAAATATCAGGAAGTGTGAGCTTTACGTGCTGAAAATATCAGGAAGTGTGAGCTTTACATGCTGAAAATATCAGGAAGTGTGAACTTTAGATGCTGAAAATATCAGGAAGTGTGAACTTTAGATGCTGAAAATATCAGGAAGTGTGAACTTTACATGCTGAAGGAAACAGGAAGCACAACTTGAATGCTGCAGTGTAATCTGTGTGTCTGTTGTGTTCCTCAAGTACCTCATGTGTTTTTTCTTTAGCTGTTCATTTATTTATATGACTCACATAACACAGAGTCATAGAAAAGTCCAGCGCTGAATATATACAGTACAAGTGCATTTGACCAGTACCAGTACAGTAAGTACTGGTGATAATTACTAAAAGGACTTCAGTAAGTCCTGCCCCAATCTAAAGCTACTGGACGACACATTACGATGTTATGGAGTTTACCTGCTTTCGTTCAGCCTGGTCTGTCTGTTTACTCACTGCCACACAGCGGGAGATACTCTGCTGAAGGATCCTTCCCCAGGAACGAGCACGGCGCTTCTCTCGGCTTTAGAGTATGGAACCATCCCTGCGGATGCTGCAGGCCCTGCCCTCCTCACCTAGCCGGTGCGCATTTACCGAAGGACAGCGATAGGGGGTACTCATTACAGCACTGTCAGTCAGGGGTGGGGGGCTTACCTGCTTCCCATTAGTTGACTCTGCTCGACTCCCATTGGGCTAAATCGGGCTGTGCCTAGCAGGGTACATTAATCCCTCCCACTGCGGACGGAGGATGCCGGAAAGATCCAGAATATCATCAGCAGTGAAACAGTCGTCAGCAACAAATGTTTACGCGCAGAAACTTTTATACGTACGACTACGGGAAATTAAGCAATAAAATCACAAATGGAAAAACTACAAACCAGTTTACTTTAGTGCAAGTCTTCCCTGGTCCCAATTGTATCAAATCAGTCACTGCATTTAGTTGTTAGCTAAATCTTCCCCTATACAGGTACAGTCACACGCTCTTCCCGTTCACATCAAGGGCTGTGAACACACCCCACCAAAAACAGCAGATATCAAACACCTGAGGAGGCACCATGTTAAGATGAGACCAGACAGTGTTGCCAAATGTATAAACACGATTTATTTGGGTGACCAAATAGGAGCACTAACACAGTGCTTCGCCGCAAACACCCTCCGACTTTCACATTTTGCTCTCGCTTCCTTCCGACCATTCTGGTGGGACGTAGTGAGATGATTAGCCAATTAAAGATGAGAACGACACAGATCCAACAGGTTTAGCATGAAGCCGCGAAAGAGCTAACAGATGTGAGAACTTTCTTAATAACATAGAGAAACAACCAAAAGTTAAAAGTTAGATGAGGACACAGAGTCCCAGTTACTGAAGATGGAGTTGCCCTGGCTTTCTGCACAGTGCAGGCCTGCCTGCCTCACATCCCAAGCTGCACTGTGCGCAGTGCAGACCTGCCTGCCTCATCTCCCAAATTGCCTTCTGCACAGTTCAGGCCTGCCTGCCTCATCTCCCAAACTGCCTTCTGCACAGTGCAGGCCTGCCTGTCTCACGTCCCAAGATGCATTCTGCATAGTGCAGGCCCACCTGCTTCATGCCCCAAACTGCTTTCTGCACAGTGCAGGCCTGCCTGCCTCACGTCCCAAACTGCCTTCTGCACAGTGCAGGTCTGCCCGTCTCATCTCCCAAACTGCCTTCTGCACAGTGCAGGCCTGCCTGTCTCACGTTCCAAGATGCATTCTGCATAGTGCAGGCCCACCTGCTTCATGCCCCAAACTGCTTTCTGCACAGTGCATGCACGCCTGCCTCATGTCCCAAACTGCCTTCTGCAGAGTGCAGTCCCACCTGCATCACGTCCCAAACTGCCTTCTGGCATCCCTTACTGCATGTGCTCCTTCCCCAAATCTCCCCAGATGTTCCCGTTGTACTCGCTCCAGCTACCTGTCAGCTCCTCAGGCCTCCAGTAACCCCCCCCGTCAGCAGAACTCAGCCACTTCCTCTTGGCCTTCGCAGTCGTCAAACGTCACTGTCTCTACGTGATCTGAATCACCCGTGGCTTTGAGTTGCGCATACACTGCCAATCTGAGTCAACCATGTTAAACTATTAAGGTATTAAACTATTCAAGTAATATAGGATTTCTATAGATCATCTCCCAAACCTGCTACCAATTATAGAAAGTTAAGCCCCATCTCATGTATTTGCATAAATTTTAATAAAACGGCTGATTACCTTTAATTGTCTGTATTGATACTCACAGGAACTGAACATACACATTTTTTATTTGGCTTGTTATTTATTAGTTAGCTTTCAGTCTAACTGGTCTTTAGTTGCTTTTGTGTTGGTCTTTCCACCCTGACGTTTGCGCAGCTCACATCCAGAACGGACTCTGACCCTGTACTGACTGCCACACCAGTATCACACCAGTATCTCCAGCACCTCTTTCTCTATTTTCTCCTTTGCATTTCGTGCTTCATATTCTGAGGCCTATTTTTCCAGAAAATTCCAATATTGCGCGCCTACAAATTTCAGTCATGCTTGAACACAGCACATACTATATCCAATTTAAATATTTCATTTGGAACTTAGCTAAGATATCAAAAGTTCTGTAATTAATTCACTAGAGATTTTCCTGATGTGCTACATGCATTGGGAAGCGGGGGAGGGGGGGGGAGGAAATAAGGCTAGCCACTGGATGGGTAGTCCGAATGGCTCCCTGCTTTGTGACATCATCAATATGCGCCTCCATTAGTGGTTTGTGGCGACATTCTGCCTGTTGTGAAACTTGACTCTTCTTTGTGTCGGACTGGGGCATTTTGAACATGCTCCTTCTAAGAGCTGTTTGCTCTTAACGTACACCACATCACTCTCTCGTGTTACGGGATGGTCCCGCCAGCAGACTTCCTGAACGCACTTAACTGTGCATTCGCGTGTGTCGACACTCTGTGTTATTTCACAGACCTCTGAATAAAAGCTTTTGTTAAACAAATACATCCATCTGTTTTACATAAACACTCATCCAGTACAAGATAGCGGGGGGCCCAGAGCAGTTTGGGGCACCAGGTCGTG
Organism: Isichthys henryi; assembly: GCA_026776945.1. Taxonomy (NCBI): domain Eukaryota; kingdom Metazoa; phylum Chordata; class Actinopteri; order Osteoglossiformes; family Mormyridae; genus Isichthys; species Isichthys henryi. Next base: position 3,404,352 of record JAODJX010000042.1, read on the forward strand.
GCTCTAAACCATGTATGTGTGGAAATGGAAAGACATCCATAAGTGCTGAGGTCACAAGACACCATTCTGAATGTTACTCAAATCAGTTAATCGGCTTTAAATTTCTTTTGTGTGGGATTAAATCCCATGAAAAAAAGTTACATGCTGTAAGAGTGACCTTGACAGGAAACTGGACATAAAATCATTTTTATATGTGAATATGATAAAAGAAATATTTACCTCAGATTTTATGCTTTCATTTTATTACATAGTGCCTGCATATTTAAGGAAAAATATATCCATCTGTTATTTGCAGATACTAGTGATTTAAACTGATCAGCTTCATACAACACTGATGGTGTAACCTAATTGTTTATCCTGAAGTGAATGTATTATAATGATGTATATTACTTATTTACATAGCAGCATATGTGAATTATAACTCCCAGTTTGACTTTCCGACGTAAATAACATGATATTCTATGGTAGACCTCAGCTAACAGTGTACAGATGCTCCTCACTTTATCGTGGTTAGGGTTAGGATTAGGGTTAGGATATTTCAGCTTCACCGCAGTGTGACAGCAATGCACATTCAGGAGTCATCTACCTTTTAATTGTGAGTTGTCTAGCGATGTGCTGTACGATCTTTCTACCAATGCTGGGCATGAGTGCAGCCGCGCTTGCAGTCTGTCACGATCACCAGAGTAAACATCTCATACGATGCTTCACAGCACATTGTACAGTGTTTTTTCTCTCTTCAACCAAATTACCTTGTATTCATTTATTTACTTTTAAATTACTGGTATTTAGTTAGTTACAGTAATTATTTATTTGCTTATTCAGTGATAGTGGTTATTTATTTACTCACTTATTTCTCATATCATATTGACATTCGATTTATGATATTTTCCAGTTACGATGCGTTGATTGTCACGTGATACCATAATAAATCGAGGAGCGCCTGTATTAAGTTTACATTATTAAAACCTCCAGCTCCAAAAACTACACACACACAACAGAGGTGTGGAGGCCAGGGTGTGGCTCTGTGCCAGTGATCAGAAGGTCGCTGGTTCAAACACCAGGGTCGGCAGAGTGATGTTACCATTGGCCCTCTGAGCGAGGCACTTAACCCCCAACTGCTCCCGGGACAGACTGACCCTGCTGTCTCAAAAAAAAAAAGACGCAAGCCACTCCGCTAAAGAAAGAAAGGGGGCAGGATCTGACCTGCCATCCCGGAGGTGGGCGGCAGTTATGCAGACACAGAAAATTACAACTAAACACAAATGCAAATATCTACTGTAGTTAGGTGAGAAACCTCCCGCTGGTCAGGCTGCATTTCCACCTTTCTGGATACTTATTCAGTTTATCTAGCAGAATAAGGATATAAGTGTACAGCAGACAGAGACAAAGAGACTCAAAGGCAAAAGTTGAATATACCCACAATGCACCAGTGCAGGAGGCAGTCCTTCGGGGAAGGAGCGTCCCTTTGCTGAATGTCCTTAGAAACAGATTTTAGGGGTCCATCCCCAGCAATGTCACCCGTGCCTTCATTTAATGATAACTTCGGGATACAAAAAACCCACCCCCCAAGAAGCCCCGGGTCGCTTCTGAGATGCAGTACTTTGATTCGGAACATGTCCCCCCTGAGTATTCAGTTGTTGTCCACTGTTTTCTTTAACACACCCCCCCGGAGGAAGGCCACTTTGTTTTTCCATCTTTGAAGCATCAGAAGGCATGACACGCCTCTTGTTATCTGACAGGCTGGCCTTCCGTGGGCATCACGCCCTGTCCGAGCGCCATGATGCACTGGGGAGAACCTGTGTAGGTCAGCGACAAGCCTGCTACCCAGCACCGCCATCCATCCCCTTGTTCTAACGCCTGCCTCGTCCCCACTTGGGAGGGACTGGTGACCCAGTCGGGGGGGCAGCTCACTGTCAACACAGGGCCTGAAGGCGTCTGAAGTTGGCTACGATGCACATGGGTGGCCATGTGACGGTCTTTATTGTGGTTTCAAACACAAATTCACCAGGGGAGCCAGGCACAAAGCTCTCCTCTTCTGAAGCTGGGAGTCGGGGCATTATTACACTTTGTCTAGTTTTCAGTGTTTTTACTTCTGAAGCTGGGAATCGGGTCATTATTACACTTTGTGTAGTTTTCACTGTTATTACTTCTGAAGCTGGGAGTCGGGTCTTTATTACACTTTCTGTAGTTTTCACTGTTATTACTTCTGAAGGTGGGAATCGGGTCATTATTACACTTTGTGTAGTTTTCACTCTTGTTACTTCGACAGCAAGTGTAGTACAGATTACGCTGTTTATATAATCCTTTAAGGCATATCACCCAATGGCACAGGGAACGTCCCCCCCCACCAGTTCCTACGCCCCTGATATCACCCCTTGGCTCCTTAATCTGCTTGAGAACGAGTCATGATATCACCAGCCAAAGGATCACAGGTTCGAGCATTAAGCCGGCTTGTCCTCACTGTGTACGACCAAATACACATGCTTCAGGCGCACCGGCTAACATTCCAGAAGCCGGTCACTCTCGCTCGCGTCTGTAACCATTTCAGACAAGGTTCATGCTACCAGCTGACCAATCAGATGAAAGCTTCTTCAACAGCATAATAATTAGGGTCCATTTACGATGCTCCTAATTGTGATAATTAGTCACAGGAGACCAGCCCACCATTAGAGCAGGACCGTCCCTGGTGCAGCTTGGTATGTCCTGGCATGTTTGCCTTCAGTATTTTTCATACTCAGACCCATCTGATTACTCTGTACATACTCTGCGGGTTCCCCAGTCCCCCAACGTCTAAGTACCCACAATATCACATCACATATAACTCAAAGCAAGGCACAGCAACAGACGTTTAAATCTATATACGATTAAATATTTTGATTAATGACGAAATTCTCAATTTATATACATAAATGAAAAAAATCTTTTGAAATGTTTTGGCGTATATAATGCAATCCATCGATTCCTCAGTGTATAGACATTTCAAAATTTCATTTTCTGGAAGGTCACTATTGATATAAACTATTAATTTAGCATCTAAACAGTTATATTAATTAGCTCGCTACTGTGGGAATGATATGGTGCTTTTCGTTTGTTGACACACTTTATGAATACCGGGTGGCCATGGAAGATTTGTTATAACTTGGGAAAAGGTTTTTTAAAAGTCATTGTGTGATTTTCAGCGTAAATACACGTCTACAGCTTCCTAAGAACATCGACTGCAAAAAGAAAGTAAAACTGAACTTTTTGAAGCTTGCATATCACTGATATGGAAAAAATATTTAGGGTCTAATTAAAAACACATTGTGAGGGAAGCGTGGATTCATACATTTAAAATGGAAAACTGGGGAACGGTTACAGAAGCGTTTTTAAAAAGCCCGCTTCCCTCTTTTTATGAAAACAGGGGCTTGTGGATTTTATTTCTGCCTATTTGTTTGTTTGTAATATACTTAAGAAGCTTGAAAGTGCAATGTCATGAGGACGTGAGTTGAATGTGTATTTATTATTTTAAGTCTTACCCTAGCAGGAACGACTGCCTCTTCAGGTATTCAGTAGCCTATACAGTATAAGCTAATCCAGCCAAAGGTTATATATAGCCTAACATAAGGGCCGCTAGACCGCGAGTAGCGTCTTTGTTTTTATATGCACAATCGACCATAAAGCTTCTTGCCGTCCTGAAGTTTCCAGTCTTAAGAGGCATCCAGCAGGACGCACGGGAAACAGTTAATGCAGAAGCGCAGCGCTTCTCCCAAGAAAACGTCACACAATTCAGCAAGACACTTGCTTTTAGCCTTAACCTCAAATGTCACTGCTAGCAGTATTGATGTAATTCCCCATAAACGTAAAACTACTTATATATAAAGATTCACGAAAGGGTTCACGGAAAATAAACGATTTTCTAGCTGGAATATAATTATATAAATACTATGTATGGTGAACATATAACAGGAGGAAATTAGCCTATGTCGTTAAGTAATTGCAAAGCAGTACACGTCGCTTAAGGATAGATGCCCTGAATCTTTAAGTTCAGTCCCTTTGTCAGTGATGGCTGTCTGTAGTGAACAGAACTGTACATTTAGCAAGTATGACGTACTTAGTATGAAGTGTGAGGTAATCAAAGTTCAGGCAAAGCCAGTGAGTGATTTGAATTAGTGCGTTTCCATCGGGAGTGATATAAGGTATTTTTGTATGAGCATTAAAGCAATTATTCGGGTTAAAAGTTAAGCGGGTTAAGGTGCCCATAACAGTCAGTTAACGCGTCACGGTTTATTCCCTGGACCCAGTCCCGGTTATACTGGTAGGCCTATCTAGTTTCTGTAAAGTATTATCACATTAAGTTTGTTTTCCTTTTACTTGCTGTATCGAAGTTGGAAGCGAGATGCAAGCTGTGACTTTGTGTCACGTCGTTTCCGTTCCGTTCCGCTCCGCTCCTCCTGAACCGAGGACCGCGGTGGCCTGATAGTTACCCGCATCGCAGGACACAGGCGGCCGCCTTGGGCGCAAACTTCTGAGCAGCGCTGACTTTACAGCTAATTTCACTTTGCCTCGGACCGGGGCGCCGGCTGTGATACTTGCCTAGGGCGCCACATCGGCGAGGACCGGTACTGTCTGCACGGGTAATTAAGGAGGGTGTTAAGATTGCGCTGGCAATGACTGGCATACAGTAAACGGCTTTGCAACTTTCATATCACTTAGATCACCCCAAGTTAAAGAAAACATGCATCTACAAATCGTTAAATAAGATTAGATTTATCTATTTTTCACCGATTTTTTGTGTATGTAATGTCAAAATTTTTGTGAGAGATTTGGTGATTTATCTAAAGAAAAAGGAACTTCAGTGGTGCCGATATCTTTGCCCACATTGTATTAGCGGTTTATAAAAAGCTTAATTAAATTTCGTATGCAGGTACAATATAATACATATTTCCCATCGCCGTAACTTCTGAGAAAAACGCCGTTGAACTCTGTATAAAAGCAGAAAATGAGAGTTTAAAAAGCGCTTACTTGGTTGGAGCCTAATTTTCATTTTCTCACAACATGCATATTTGGTGGAAGTGACACATTATTTCTCCGTTTTGTTGTACAGTGGCCTCCTAGTGCGCAACAATATCGTTGAACAGATTTATGGGGAGTGTAGTTTCATGACGGGAAAATATACCTTTAATTTAGGTACATTTCATTCGCAAAACCCTACATTTACCACAATTCTGTTTAATGTCTGGAGAAAATCTTAAGACGCTGTTTAAAATGTAAGCGCTGTAAAAAATAACCAGCTGCCGCAATTCATTCATTCATTCATATATTCATCTTTATTCATTCAATTATTAATCCATTTATTTATTTTCTATTTATTTATTTTTTTCATGTTCGCTGATGCTCGTGAAAACGAGTCGTATGTTTGTTTCGTTTACGGCTGCTTGTTTTCCGTCCATTCGTGTAGGTATATATGTTACGATCAATAATATGCATAGAAAATCGCAAAGGGTTGTATTAAATGTCCGTTAGAATCAGCTCGTTTGTCACATCTAAGTAAACTGTTAGAAAGCAAAATTGTATGGTATGTGGTGATCATGATACTCATTACTTTAATTAATTATTCATTAAGGTAATATTTTCTTTAGATTTTTTTACAGACATGAATAATTACATGTGGGTTAAAACTATTTAATGTCGAATTTCTTGGAGCTCTATACTGAAACACCGTGAAACCCCGTGCTCCGCGCGCCGCCGTAGCCAGACTCTCTTGGCGTATCTTGAAAATTCAGGCGTTAGATTTACGTAACATTCGGATTTTGCTGGAAAGCGAGTTCACGACCGTGACCGGCTTTGCGAATTCCCAAAAATGTTTGTTTTTTTCCCATGTAATTTATTTACCACTGTTTTCGCTGACATTCCCTGTACATTGTAGAGAATGCAATGTCATTACATTAATCAACTTAATAAACAAAACAATCATTCACCAAAAGGTCAGCTAACGCATTACGGCACTAACAAGCATCACTGGACGGATTGTTTATAGATGGCAAGAGGTTGTTGGAAGAGTTTTAGCGCAAGTTCTAGGATAGTCGAAATACAGTATTTTCACGCAAACATTTTGCGCTTACGAACTGGAGAAAACGGTACAACTTACAAATGATGCATGTTTAAATTGCATTTATTGCAAAAGTTTGCGTGAAGTATGTAATAACCTTTAGGCTACCACGTTACCGATTAACTCTAAAAATAAGCGTAAAATATAACAACTGTTTGCTCAAAACGTAATAAGCGGCAGAACTATAGTTTGTTTGTACCATGAAGTTGTACATTTTCTTTAAAATTTACGCTATAGCAGTGTAAGGCGTGGATTTAACGAATAAAAAAAAGACTTTGCTCCTCTTGGTCTGGAACTAAAGATATTATTAGCTAAAGCGCAAGAGTAAACTTGGAAATCAAAATTATGTCTTCAACCTTTTCTTACACCAGCCTCTTGCATTGACGTCTGTAAGTTTCGGATCACCTTGTGACCTCACAATGTATCAGCCAGCCAGAGAGAGATTCCGTAATTGAATATTGAGTAATAGCGTTGGGTTACAAAGGATTAAGTCATTTATATCTGCAAATTTTATCTTTCCATAGTTTCAGTTTGAACAAACCAAAACCATCAAGTTCCGAATAAACAATCGAATAAATACGTTTTAAACACCGTGTGAAAGTGTTATTTTATGTTCAAATGCATTTAATGGAAATATTATTAGTACCTTTAAACACCATAGTATTATTTAAAAAATGTATTTCCTGCATGTTATATTTGTTCGAAACAGGTCACGTAATCCCATTCTTATGCCGTAAGAAATTAATTTATGAATAAATGGCGGTACGTGCATTTTCTGACTTTATGCACCACGTGCTTGTGTTAAGCAACTTACTAAGGTTCCCTTTCTTTTCTTGTTGTTGAACTGTAATGTGTCACACTTTTTGACTTAAACGTAGGCCTACGCATATGTGTAATATTTCAAGATTTGTGCATCAGCGGCTATTAAGAAGTCTAGTTTGGTTTTTCTTGTTGAGATTTTTAGATAAAGTTATTTTTACATTACGTTGACCTCAGCTGACAAGCACGATTTTCATTCATATTTTAATGTGATTTATAATAGATTAATTTTAATCTTAATTCTAAAATTAGAAAGTGTTAAATATGCACCTTTCAGTTGATACTTTCCTTTTTTATAATGGAACGTCTATTGGTGCAAATGTTTATAAATCCGGTGTGATTTCATATTTTGAGGGGGTTGCTGTGTCCCGACAATGGCAAAGTAGTCGGTATTTTATGATTAGATTCAATCGAGATCGACGGTGTTCCGGACACTTTTCCAAATCGATAGTGAAAAACTAGCCACCTTTAGAATAATAAAAAATGTTAGTTAGAAGGTAAGGAGGGTTAAGCAGTAAAAAGCGTGCCCCTCCCCCGACCTTCAACACCTCTCCCTCTCTCAGTCCATCACACACGCGCACCCTGCTCCTCCATTCTTCCAAAGAGGGACTGATGTGGAAGTAGTTAAGCCGCTTCCGGTCTAACACTTCATCGGAAGGATTTGATTCCCAGAAATTCCGAGGGGAAGGTAAAGGGCAAACCTTGAACTTATTATCGGGTTAAAGCCAGAATTCATAGCAGTGACAAGGAACAGGCTTCACACGTTTTTTTGGTGAATGAATCCGTCGAAACCATCAGACAGAAAAGCACCCGAAAAGCCTGGACTTTTAAACCCAGAGTTTACCGCCCTACACACACACTTTAATTAAATAATCAGCATGATTAACTAGCCACAGGGCAGCGTAGCGCTGTAACTCCATTAAAGTACTCCTGTAAAAGCAGGTCCGTCAAGTTTAGCCATGAAAGATCTTAAATATGTTTTTGTGCTGTAGCTTAACTTTTTCCTAGTTATATACCAGCTCTTTTATTGCGCATGTGTATTGAATTATATATTTGTCTGTCAAAACCTGTCAGAGGATCCAAATGTCAGATTAATTACATGGTAATATTTTATACTTATAGTCTAATACTTTAATACCACGTGGCAGTTTTGTTTAAATATTCCCTCTTTCAAATCCATTTGTATTAGCATTATAATCATCTGACGCTTTGATTTTGTGTTCAGATCAGAGATGAACAAGCGACTCGGAGGGTTTGTAAACCGGGAGCTGATTGTGAGTGAGTCGGGAGGAGTAGCGGGGTATGGATGCCTGCCATGGGCTGCCCGTCTCGCCGAAAAGAAATATCTGTAGAGAGATCGCCGCTTGATCACGACCTGGTAGCACTGTCACTGAGGGAGACAGTAACAGTACAGACAAAACACATGTGAATTCCCGGTGCTTAAGGACAAACTGCATTAACCACTAATCAGCGCGACTGACTCCGAATAGATTGGGGAATGGAGATGAGAGCTGCCGTTCAAACTACGAACTACGGCAAATTGTCTGACTGAGAAAAGAGGAGCGCAGCACAACGACACGAAACGCAAGAAAAACCACAAAGTATATAAATAAGGGAGGCGTTTGATTCCGCCCTCAATTAGACCCTTCTTCGAAAAACAAAACAAGACTTAAGAGCTGTTCGCTGGGAGGCGAAATCAGGTAAGTTATCATTTATCCACAGGTGTTGAATTTTTTCTCTCTCTCCGTGGATGTATTTGAGTCGCAGGATTTAGCCTGGTGATTGATTTCCGCTTGGCCGCTCCTTGCCGTATCTCTTTTCATACGCGCCAGCAGATACGGTGCACATGGACCGCAATGTTTAATGTATAAGCCAACCATATTCCAAACATAGGATGCACGTGATAAATATGCATGTATTCAATTAAAAGTATTACAGAAGATTTTATTTGCATACTGTTTTACATGCTTATCACGCCTTTTCATGTAAGTCACGTGAATTAAGAAAAACACAGAAATACAAGCGTATTGTACCAGAAGTGCTGTTATTATTATTATCGTTATTATTATAATAGTCTGTGCCGCTCTAATTCCTACTCCTTTTTAAAGTAGTGAGGTCAAATTTTCTTGTCATTAATGCGCAGCTGAAGTGCTGGATAATATCATGGAAATCGCTGGTCTAATATGAAGTTAATTTACATTTTATAGTTGATCTGCGGACTCACCCCGGGACTGGGGTCTTTTCCAAAAGCATTGAGATCCTTTAACTCGTATAATCCGAGGCGCGGCTGGGGTCGCCTTTTATCATGTAGACTCCGCTGTGGGTTGTCTTCAGTTGGGTCCTCCGCCCGATTGGCTGTCCGGTCGACGCTAATTGTGCAAAGATCGTTTTTAGGTCTGATGTATTTTATGCCAGACAGACAATTGCCGCACCAAGACAAACCTGTCTTGTCTCATGTGACAATGGAAGACAGGACGACTATACCTTTAATTAGGGCATGCTTGAATATCCAACGGATAGTAGCGATACAAAGCGCACGTCAAGACTTATTAATACTCTATGCGAACGTGGCTTGCACAAGCTTTCGCACTTTCTCCCGCAGCCATACAAATATAAGTATTTACAGCCATATCCATAGGTTTTAATGTCCTTTCAGTTTTCAATAAGATCGCCCGTTGCGTGATGGAAGTGAATTTATTACATTAGAAGCGAAATTGTAAGTTCCCATGAGCTTAGAAATTTACAGGGTTAAAGAGAGTCGTATTTGTTTTTAACATAGCTTTCGCGAACAAAAAATTTACGTCAGTGGGTTGTGGCCAGTATGAATATTCAGTGTAATTTAAAAAGTAAAACACCGGGAGATACCTTAGAAGTGTTAAGAGATATGTCTATTAGCTACTGTTTTTCATTTCTATTCACTATGTATATATGACCAGTAAATCGATCTTCATAACATTACTAAACTAAATGTATTATTGAATAAGAGACACTGCAAGACAATGGAAAAAGAATGGCACGCGCAGCTGAAACGTAAAAAAGAAAGTAATAATGCTTTTAAAAAGAGACGCGCCTGTTGGTCTTGGCACAACACGGAACTGGTGAAAGTGGGTGATTTGTTATGAATTCTTCGGGTGTTGCTTTTTAGTGCGCGTATGTCTTAATGTTTTACATGTAATGGTATCCATTAATAATCTAACAGTTATTTTTGCTGGATATTGTACACTGATATGTTTCCGGCGTACCGTCCAATTACTCAGCGTGTCTTCGTCGGGTGGCGGGGCGGTGGGGGGATGGGGGGTATGATGGGGGCGCCTTCTGATAGGCCCCTATAACCTATTACATACAAAACCATATTGAAACTTTTTACATGTGTCAGGAGTGGGATTCAAATGAGCCTCCTTCAAGTTATAAACGCGTTTCCTTAGCCACACCAACACCTGCCCCCTTGGCGGCACAGGGTCGCAGCTGTGTGCTGCGTTTACCGGACGCCCCCTCACCTTCTTCGTGGCCTCATACAATGCCAGCGGTCACTGGCTTCATCTCAAAGAGGGCAACACTCGTAAATCACCTGTTACCCTCTCATTTCTGCTACATATACTATCGCCGACTAGTGAATTCATGAGGTGAATTCAAAATGGCACGATGCATACATTTTTATCCGTTTTGTTTCCATGCCATTCCTAATTGTATTTCTCGGAAATATATCACAAGACCTCAGCCTCTAGACAGCTTATAAATATAGACAAAATGCACTTCCACGTGATTCATTTCCAGAGTAATATGTAATGAATTCAATGTGCAAAGCACACCGCTGTTAACAGAGGATACCTGATATAACGGACTAAAGCAGAGCCCGCATTCTGTTTAACACGCTTGTGCGTAAACTCCCCTTCTATGTTTCTGTCATCAGCCAAAGCTTTCCGAAGCCCCTAACCGGCCGCAATGGCCGTATAACGGAGGGCCGTGCTGCTCTTTGTCATCCGTTTGGTTATTTAACGTCTGCCGAGTTGCGAACTGTACGCAAACTGTGGTAAAAGGCGTTATACCAAAAAAAAAAAAAAAAAAATTAAATAAAAAACCACGTGGACACGAGAAAGCCGGCTCTTAATTCAATACAGTGCTCTTTCAACCTTTAGCATCTGTTGAAACTGGTTTGTCCATACTGTCACTTTCACATGCTGGCACAAAATTCATGTCCTTCTGCTGTTTAATGCAAAAATATATTTTGTATGCTACTCAGTGAGCAATCAGTGAGGCCATTACTTTTGTTGGTCATACAGTGAAATATTATTACGCCTATTATTATCGGCAATAGCTGTAGTAGTATCGAGAGTGGTATATAGTTTATACACCTGTATATAATATTGTCTGTATTGTACTGCCATCTAGTAACAGTTAATTGTTTTTCTGTGAAATTAAGTAGAGTCAACTGAAAAAACTGAAGACACCTCCAGTCCAACAATAAACTAAGTGACATCAATCAAGTAACTCAACAAGTGTTACAATATCGTGCCTCAGCTTGGAAAAGTTAACGATTGTAATGGCTTTAAAATCCGTATTTGCAATCAAAGCATTTCCAGCAGTTTATGTAATGTCAGAATTAGTATTTTCTCCCGAGAATCGTTATGCGTGTCCGTTAAAGGAGGCAACGCGCATTAATTTTAGTTTTATATATCATCAAAGCTAAGCGTCCAGGGGGTTTAATCCATACAAATATATTTATATGTTGGGGATTGTGTATCACGGTAAGGGATCGACGTGCCGGAAGGGGATTCGTTTAATTTGCGAGGTTTACGCTCGCGTTTCAAATCGTCGTAACGTGGCATATGTCTCATACGCCGGTATAAATCTCCCAAATCAGTATGATAAAACCATTACTGTCGTCACAAAATATATTGTTTTCCTATACGAAAAGAAAAACGATGCCTTTTTCGATATTGTTTCCATTCTCACTGTCATAAAATTAAATTAAATTAAACAGAATGAATGTAGGCCCAGGTCGCGGCTAATTGTAAGAGGACCCAGAAAACCCCACATCGAATGAGATCAGAGAGGCAATTAAGGCCATTTTAAAGGTCTAATGAATAAGGTCGCATCCTGATGGACGCAATCTCCAGCACGTTACCCAAGCGACTTAACTGATCGTTCATCCGATTAAACATTACCTTTATGCACCATATTATGCTATTGTTATGATTAAACGAAGATATATAAATTGTCTGAACAGAAGTAGATCATGACGGAAGCTCAAAATGATCAGCTGTCATATCTAGCACGAGATATGTCGCGCCAGTCTTTTAATGATACATTTTCTAAAATCAAGTAAATTTGTTGTCAACGTCTTGATCCTGTGCTTACCACTTATACCCTTAATGACATCAACTTTAAATTACAATTCAGTCAATATAGCACAAATTAGGCTGCAGGCCTTTGTATGAGTTCATCTGCCTGCAAAGTTTGCAGGCCAGTTTCAGAGGGGGCATTTCTTCCTGTAAAGAGGAATTTGCAAAAGCATTGAAGGATAATCTTACTCTATTCTTGCGATGTTTGAATAAACACAGTTCCATATCTTGATAAAACAATTTGCATGCTAATAATATACCCATGAGAATCTACGGTAATCGCACTATCGTACTTTATTGGTACAGGTCTAAATATATCTTACACTCCTTTTCGAAGCCTGTAGTTCCATGAAATCTGGCGTTTTGTGAAATATAAACAATAGCTTTTAAGATCAATTAAGCCGTTGGCTTTTGCACGTCGTTCATTTTTTCTTAATATTTAAAGTTGATAATTAGCGCGAAGGAACGATTTCTTAGAATAGCAAAAACTAAATACCAAAATGCAGAATCAGCCAGAATTTTAATCAGCTGCCTCTAGTACTATATTCCCCTCACGTTATTCTTTAAAAATAACACTTCGTCGGATACTGAAATTACAGGCTATAAGCAGTCTAAACAGCCAATTATATAAACCGTTTAATGTAAACGTAAAAAAGGAATAATTTCGGCAAAATGTTCCTTTCTATTACCCAGTAATGAAACAAAAGTGCTGTGTTTCTTAACAAAACAGGTAAATCGGCCTCGGAGAATTGATTCTCCCTCTTGAAGTAAGTGGATTTAATTAAAGATTTTGTTATTGTTTAAAACTCACTTAAGTCGTATGGTTTCGACAGAGACACAGTTTAATCTAACAGGAAGCAATACGCTGAATATTTATGTGCTGAAAGAAAGCTTTTCGGTTTTGATGAAACTGTTTAATTATGTGATGTCAATCGGTTGTTTATGAAGACCCGGCGACCTTAGAGAATAGTACACGCCTGGAGCGTATAAGCATACATGATTTAGTTGGGTCTGCGTAGCTTTGTTGAAGTTGTTCTACACGACTCTACAATGCACTTCTAAAAAGCGCTTTCACGAACGTCTCAATTGCTTCGCTTGTACTTTGGCGGACTGGGGGCGGCGTATGAACTGAAGTGGAGATTAGACAGCGAACAGTGATAGATCGCCGAAAACAAAATGTTAAAATACAACACGATGCAAGATGAAATGCTGTGAGATTTGTAGTATTCAAATACGATTCGACAAATCGGCTTCTTGTTCGCGGTACTCGCAATTCCCACAATTCTCCAAGCACAGTACTCAAAGGTCTAATATGAGACCCTATTTATTGATTTTTGTTTGTTTAGATTAAATTTTCATTACATTCACAGCTCAATCGCAACGAATCACCCCAGAAGTTAAACAAGTCATTTTAAAAATAAATAAATGCGTTTGCCGTTTTTACTATAGGCCTATATACTGTTTATACCATGTATACAGTTACACGCTAATACTTCGTGCAATCGGCAGAAATTCATTTCGCCAAAACACATAAAGATATGCATAACAATAGGTAAGTGAATTAAACCAGTATATGGTATGAATAGGAGACCTATAGCCCACCTTTACCGAGATGCAGTATCCTGCAACTGTGTATTTGCAATTTAAATCATTTCAATTGCGTTTTCATTAGTTAAAATTCTACTGCATGGGCGTAGTTAGCAATCATATATACACCGGAGTTGTACTACACAGATTTAAACGATTTCCCCGAACAAACATCGTCCCCACGATAAAAATGCAAGAGGAATATTTTCTATGCGCATGTAGTTTAATTAAGAAATAAACATGTTGGGGGAAAGTGTGTAACGTTACGCTCAATAGGTGTTAATTACACGGATTAATCTCCAGGTATTCTCAGTACTGCTGGTGTCGGTGCCGCAGCTATAAGGACCTGAATCCCCGGGCACAGAAGGCCTTGTGTTCTTTTGTTGGAGTTCAGTCACGGGTGTTGAGTCGGCGCTGGTTCTGTATTGTCTGACGGATCTGCCTGTGTGGTAGGAAACAGATGGTTGCAGAGACGGTGACGTTCCTCAGAGGTGGATAAGGTAACGGAAGATCTCTGATTTGTTCACCTGTCACGTCTGCTTTGAAGATCGAATAGTCTCATCGGATTTTTTTTTTTAACAAAGACCTCGCAGTTTACTGCGAATAGAAATACACTCGTTTAAACTTTAAACACAAATGTCTGTATATGCTTGTGCAGTTTCTTTTTAAATTTCATTAAATGTTACTTATGTGTAATATCTGACTCTAATATCTTGGGTGCTTCAGAGCTGATTTATGTTATATAAAAAACAGTGTACTGATAACACATTTATAAATGTTTCATAAATGAAATGTAGGAAATTGTAATTCGTATGGTGATATTTTTTTTTATCGGAACAGGAAATATTTACAACAAACCCGAAAATATTTGTTCTGCCAACAGCGACACCTTTTTCTGCGCGTTTAATGCATCTATCAATTTTCAGTGGAATCCTTGCAGTGAAGTACACCTTAAAAATCAAGGAACAAGACTTCCTTGAATCAGTGTTTCTTCGCTAGATCTTCTTAGCCTTGACTAAACTGCCATGAGATTAGCTGAATTGGACATATTAGCCTACTCGAGATGCAATTTTCCGGTCCTCCTCGCAACCAGCGACTTAACCCCGCAGCCCTCCAAAACATCTGAACGCCGCCGCCAGGTCCTTCGCAGTGGCGGAAAAGTACAATTGGCGTCTCCCTGCGTCTCTCACCGCGTTTGTTTGGCGGATCTCAAAGTAATACCACATACGCAAACAAGAAGCTGGACATTATTATAGCAGAAAGGCAACACAGAAGTGCAACACAAGCAACAACAGCATGCTATTCGTAAAAAGCAGAAGTAATAATAACAATAATCATCATCATCACTGGCGAAATTGGTGGCAATCCAATTCAATACTCTGGGCATACATAAAAAATACTTTCTTTCAAATAAAAAGAAATTAAAATAAGAAAACCCACGGATGCTGATCAACCAACAGCGAGAGAGAATGGGATGGAAGTCCAACTCCCGATGTACCCCCTCGGCCCGTCGATATATTAAGATTTGGGTGACGTTAAGCGGCCAATGAGCGTGCAGGAGGGGGCGTGACGCGCTCTTCCCCGTAGAAAAGGCGCGGAGTGTAGCTTAGGTCGGGAGACAGTGGAATAGGAATAAAGGCTGGCAGCTTTTTGCTGGAGTCTTACCGGGGATTATACAAACTCAATGTATAGACAACTCCTCCTCCTCAATTACTCATCCACAGAACTGCTGGCACGGGAGAGAGGGGGAAAAACTTCCTAAGAAAACAGCTCCTTTATGCATTGCGAGCCTGCAACCAACATCTGATAGCGATTTCATTTTCTATCAATCGTCGCTATATTTTTTCTTTAGTGTCATTAGTGGTACACACTTGCAGGAGCATCGCCAGAACTGCATCTGCAGTCTGCGTTTTGGTGGTTTTGCGTTTCTTCCTGACATTGGCAGTAAAAAAGTGACAGGAACAAGGAGATACACTCACCAACTACACGCCGCTACAGCTCTCGCCCTTTCCTCCTGTTGTTATGGGGATATTTTTGACGGTACAGGCCGTCAGCGTTGTATTTTCCCAGATATAGATACAATATCTGCGAGCTACTTGTTTCAACACTTCTTTCTAAATAACCAGAAAGAAAAAAAAGAAAATATCGCTTCAACGAATTTCTTGCAGAATGTACTAGCTGCTGAATACCGAAGACACTGGAAGAGAACGCGATAACAGACTTCTGCAGCTGCCACTGAATCTCCAATTCCTGGTATGTTTTATTGGTCTTCTTAGGAATTTTTACGCATATAATTGTATGTATTCCTTGCCGTTAACGAGGACAGTTGAAACGCATGTTCTGTGCACAGAAAGTAAAAGTTTCACATTTTCGAAATTATACAAGGATTTATACAGAGCGTCAGTTCCTATAAGGAATTGCACGACAATTTCCTATTGTGATTTCGCAGGCAAATGATAGAATCTGTTGGAAAGCGAGAGTCTCCATTTTACATGATCTATTTTTGTCATTTTTTCCCGGCGTGGATTTTTTAAGTTGCTTCAGCAAGAGAAAACAGTTGACTTGCCAATGCACGGACTGGGTCTGCGTCTTATGGAAGTTTTGGGTTGCAGATCTGAAGAAGGCGCTTGCAGCTTCCTCCCGTCTGCCGCTGCGATGCTTTTCCACGGCCTCCCTGGAGGCGAGATGCACGGTGTTATAGACGAGATGGACCGGAGAGGAAAGAACGATTCAGCGGGCATCAGCTCGGCCATAGATATGGGGGAAACCGAGACGGTAGGCGACACCTTCTCGTGCCTGCTGCAGATTTGCACCGCGGCCAACCTCCTCTCAGAAAATGGCTACGAGAAGTCAGCGCTGGACCACGTTAGACAGCTTTAGCATTTCGGCTGCACAGCTAATTCCTTAAATTTATACCACATTAAATAATGCTGTTCAAGAAAACTGGGAATTTCATATTACCCAATAATTTAGTATTACACAGTATTCTCGTTGGTCCGCCAAAGTTAAAACATAGGTCTGTACCTAAATTAAAATTTTAGGAAATTGATAATGACTACGGTGCTCGATAATGCAAATTAATATGCATATTGTTTAACGGTTTTTTACAAGCTCGTCTGCATTGCGTTTACGTCAACAGAAAAATAAGCAAGATTTTTGTTTAATCTGCAAAATTAGATAAATGTAGTACAGAGTACGAAAATCACAGAAAACTAGTGTTCCAATTAATGGTGTCGTAAGATACATTTCTTCAGTGCTACAATAAAACAAGTATTTTGTGCCTTTTTGAGTTATGGAAATGGGCAAATAAGTGAATTACGTAGGTATTAAATATAACGGCGATCGTCTCCTTGCGTAGTTTTGTGCGTTATGTTTTAATTTGCTTGCTCAATATAAGCAAATAAAATGAACATGAATTGCTTGTATTATGTTTTCGTAAAAGTTAAGTTTTAAAAGAAAAAAATAAAATAACCAACAACCTTATTAACAGTCAACTAAATTAACTGTCAGTTGTTATTATGACGTCAGGATCAATTGAAATTCCGTGTTAGTTTCACCTTTTATTCTTTTTTTTCTGAGTGGACTGGTTTTTGCGGCTTACTTTTTGTCTGACACTCAACTCTCCGGTTTCGTTTTTGGCTTGTTCACTAATTTGGCAGTTGAGAAGCGTATTTATTTATTGTTTTAGTTTTGAATCGGTCAAGCATAGTAATGACGTTTTTGCACATTTTTGGGTTAAGCTGCGTTTTGTACGATATTTTCAGTTTGCTTCAAGATATATAGGAGGATATAGGAGCCGTATTTATGGAGTCCGCTTCCTTCGTAAGTTTTGTGCGTGACTGTGTCATGATTTGTTTTCCCTTCACTCGTTACCATCGTAGCCTACTTTCCGCCCCCGGGAGTTACAAGACATTTCATTTACCTCACAAGCGACCCTCCCTCGAGATGCAAACAAATCGATACCACCTATTTGTAATTAAGGTCTGATTTTCTCATCTTACCAATTCCATATGATGATCGGTAGGATAATAATTTGAAAATATTTTTACATATTTTACAAAAACAAATCAATTGTCCTTTTTTAAAAAAAGAATTACTTTGATGCACGTAATAATAAATGGATTATTATAATAAATCGATATTTTTAATATCTAATTTATTTTCTGCCCTCTCGCCTGTGTTAAACTAATACGAAAATATAAAACCAGCTCTGGTACGTGATTATTTAAGCAAGAAAGACTGGGGAGCGGTGTCATGAATCATAGGCATACATTTCCCTGCGTCATTAAAGCATTCTAACCATCAGCGCGTGCACATTTTGAAATGCACAGTCGCACCGGTGCTCAGTGAGCGTCGCTTTGTTCCCACGCAGAACATGCCCTCCATGAGCAATGATCGAGTGGCCCTGTGTGCGGGCTGTGGAGGAAGGATCTCGGACCGCTACTATCTGCTGGCCGTGGACAAACAGTGGCACATGCGCTGTCTGAAGTGCTGCGAGTGTAAACTCAACCTGGAGTCGGAGCTCACCTGCTTCAGCAAAGACGGCAGCATTTACTGCAAGGAGGATTATTACAGGTAACGCTCAGAGGCTCGCGGCTGCTGGGAAGGGTGGCGAGCGACGGGGATTTTGGCCCACGATAAAATTAATTGACGTGCTGCCTCACACCGTCGTTTTCTTGAAAAAACATAATTAAGATAATAATAATAACAACAAGTATTATTGTTATTTATTTTATTATTATTAAATAATATTAAATGTTTCATTAAGTTATGACGTATTCATCGATACATTTGCGTGGTAAAAAAAAAATTACGGACATATAAATCACAAATCACCCAGCATGGAATGAATTCGACATTTTCTTTTTGTTTCATAAAACACAGTAACAAATGGCCTAGTCGGTCATTTTTCCCCATAATTATGCGTTGTTTACAATAAATAAGTGCAATTTTCGTTTGAAGACAATGATAAATTCTGCCACCTTGTTTGTGACACTTATTTCGCCAGTGAGACATTATTTTAGCCTACAGTTCAAACTTTAAAAAGTTTTTCTGAAGCTTCCTAAAATTTACTGTTGTGATTACATTTTAGGATACCGGGTCCTCAAAATTACTGTTAAAACGCAATTTAACCTATCGAAATTATTGCAGATTTAATAATGCCAAATGAAATTGTATTATGTGTTTTTTTCGTGTGCGACTTATTCATTTTACCGCCCGCTGACACGGTTCCCTTCGACAGGAGATTCTCGGTGCAGAGGTGTGCCAGGTGCCATCTTGGGATTTCGGCCTCGGAGATGGTAATGAGAGCGAGGGATTTGGTCTACCACTTGAACTGCTTCACCTGCACGACCTGTAACAAGATGCTGACGACCGGGGACCACTTCGGCATGAAGGACAGCTTGGTGTACTGCCGGCTACACTTCGAATCGCTCATACAGGGGGAATATCAAGCGCATTTCAATCACACGGATGTAGCTTCGAAAAGCGGAGGACTGGGAACAGCCAACTCACTGGGACTGTCGTACTATAACGGCGTGGGCACTGTGCAGAAGGGGCGACCGAGGAAACGAAAAAGTCCCGGACCAGGAGCGGATTTGGCGGCTTACAATGCAGGTAGGTGTACTTTGTTCGTATCTGTCACTCATCCCGCTGCAAACTGTTAGAAGTGTAAAGAGGACCCTTACGTGTCATTAGAGGAAGAAGGAACCACCTGTGTCACCGGCAAATCAGCATCCACATCGGGGACGGCGACCAGCGGTATAGAAGTGCTACCTGTTTCAATAGCCCAGTAAATAGCGTGAAGAAACAGCATTCAAGCGATTCAGACAAGTCATCGGCCGCATTAACATATAATGAGTAGGATGGCGCTTCCTCATTGTTCACGGGAGTAAAATGAGACACAGTTTTGATGGAGTCTGAAGTCATGCAATTAAAGGGGTAACATTGGCCTGTGATTTTGCCTATGCTCCCACACTTGATTTGGTAAACACACTATTATCTAATTCTGTGGACGGGTTATGAGGCACACCCCAAAACAGCTCCTCAATTTTGACTCACGAAGTGTTTTGTTTGTGGGACTGTGACACACTGTTAATAATACTAATTAAAATGCCAATTAAAGCTCTGAAACGAAAGTATTATTAATAGAAAGCAATACACTGCAATTACACGGGTATCTTGTGTTTTTAAACGCCATATAATGAAACAAATGAATGCAATAATATACTCATTAAGGGCTCGTTACGTGCATTGTTACTATAAGTACCTAATTCACTTTAAAAGTCGACATCCGACTTTCAGTCGGGTAATATTCGATCCCTGACATATCAGCATATTTAATGAGGGGGAGGGGTGACGCTTTGACTGTTGAGATCTATCATCGAAAAACGTTACTTTCAACGGTGGAAACGTGTTTGTTATAATGTTTTATTATAGGTTGAGACGGTATAAGGACTTATCTCACTTTATATAATTTTCCAGCACGCGTGGAGTAGATTTTTATCTGATTTTAGTAAATCACTAGGGCGAGTGCCCATTAAAGCTTACTCATAGTATCCACATGTGGTTATGTCGAACATTTCAGCTGGAATGAGGCAGCTCTGCAGACTTTTATAGATCTGCCTGTATCTGCGTGAGACACTGAGTGGCCCGCAAAGACTAACGGAACCACAGCGTGTTCGCCTTGAGACATAAGCGCGGGACATCTGATTCCTTCTCTGATTCCTTCTGTGTTCATTTTCAGCTGCTCAGATTTGTGTAACAGAAAACTTTTATAAGCACACCAACCCTGTTATTCGTAATAAATATAAGGCATAATTGCAAAGTACCCTAACTTAAGTCTGTAAATCTATACTTGATATAACTTTTACATGAGTTTGTGTACGCACGTCTTAATGCAGTCGTCAATTTTATGAATGTTTCAGCAGCCGTAGAGATTTTTTATTACACAAACTATCGTTTTCTTTTTAAGTATGTTGTAATAGTTGCATTTAATATCTGTATTACCGAATTTAAACATCGTTTTTTTTTTTTTTTTTTTTTAAAAAAAGCTTTTCTGCTTAAATTGCTGGGTGTTTTATTTTTATTTTTCACACAGAATTTTATGCTTCATTTTATTTTTCATTATGTATGCTAATGTTCGTACTATTGAAGTACATAAGAACACAATGTGATTAATACAAACACTCGTTTTAATAAATACATATACTTTTAGAAATACGTTATAATGTTATAGCCGTTGTTGCTTTCCCCTCGTATTCGATAACATAGGTTCTTATTATAACGGTTTTGTTTTATGAAATGATTTTACAGAATAGAAGCGGGTAACATCAACCTGGTGGAATTAAGAACTGTTCTTTGCATTATTATTATTATTATTATTATTATTATTATTATTAGCTTCGTTGGCCTTGATGCTTATAATAAATAGCAGTAATTAATGATGAGTAACGCGGTGTTACACTGAGTTCACGCATTTCTTTATTTGCCGTTTATTGGTTTAGCCCCCAGAAGCTTTGTTAGCGAAGGCAGAAGTCACTCACTGGCTGTTTCCAGCACGCCGGTGCCCCTCTTTCCATTGGTTCTCCTAAACTGCGCGTGGCCCCTCCCCAGATCGCTGGGCCCCAGTGTGTGCTGAGGGGCGAACTGGAGAGTTTTAGACGACTATAGAGACTGACAAGTGGAAAATGGCTTAGATGGAAGTCGGAACTTCAAAAAGATTTTAAAAAGAGTGAGTGAGTGAGAGAGTGAGAGAGAACTCATGTGATCTAAAATTTCTCCCCCCGCAGTCGCTTGTATAATTGTAGTTTGATGGGTTTTAGGTCAGTAAATCAATGTCTGAAATCTTGTTGAACAGACGCACCTGTAAGAAGTCCTGAATATGTCTGGCCCGTACACGAGTTTTAAAAAGCCTCCCACTGTCCCGCGCAGTCTATTCCGTCCTTTCACTTATGGCCAGATGCGCGGCGTCGCCGCTATCATCTATGCTTTGTCGTCTCAGGAAAGGATCTTAAGAAATTAAGTTACAATTAGCCGACGAGTTGGATTAAAAAACGCCACAACGACAACTGCAGTGACGACAGGCCTGCTGCTGGTGGCGGTGGTGATGATATTCCGTACGGCGAAGAAAATGGAATGATATTGGATTAGTTTTAGTCAATATTTATTTTTTTAATTATTTTGCACTGTTTATAAGCATATTATGGCCAGCAATAATATATTAATACTATAATGTTATAGTACAATACACCTATGCTATATAATATAATGCATTGTACATTATTTGCATGCACTTATATATAGTTTTCGTTTGCGTAATGATTTAAAATAATCTGATTTAATCCAATCATAAGTGTGCGACAGGAAAGCACGTCATATCATATCGCCATAAAACTACCGCCGTCTCCCTTCTATCAAGTGCACTGTATCGCGGCTTCAAGTAGCGCATTGTTTCCTTCATCTCAATTCCATTAACGAACCCTCCAGTGCCATTAAAGGCAATTTGAATAATACAGGCGGAATTAGTTAGAGCATCTGCTAGCTCACGAGCCACTCGCGACTAGTTAAAAAAAAATCCGCAAGTCCCTGCCGCATCGAAAATGTTTACGCCGCCTTAAAATTAGCGAGTATGAAATTAAACAGACAAACAGAAGCAAAACAACACAAACAAAATGAAGTAGCCTAACGTACTCCACTACTTAAAAATATGTTTGACTTTTTTCCGCCTAAATGACTTTCTGATCTCTAAATTTAACAACAATTGCCTCGCACAAACTATCAAGATATTTTAATAGTAAGCCAATATCCATCTATCCCACCAACCAGGAAGCCATTAAATTATTACAGAGATTCTGCAGCAAGAAATATTTGGACGTAACTGAAAGAGCTTAAACTTTTGTATTTTAAGATCGAGCAGTATATAATTTATTGAGCAA
The DNA here is from genome assembly GCA_026776945.1 of Isichthys henryi. Taxonomy (NCBI): domain Eukaryota; kingdom Metazoa; phylum Chordata; class Actinopteri; order Osteoglossiformes; family Mormyridae; genus Isichthys; species Isichthys henryi. The sequence continues at coordinate 3,427,124 of JAODJX010000042.1, forward strand.
CGTTTGATTATTTCCTAAATGTGAATCTTTTTTTGTAATATATTTCCTTCTTCACACCTGAATTTAACTTTTTTTCTCTCTGTCCAGAGTGTGTAGGATACGTTAAATATAATGGCGGTTTAGCGTAGTTTATTAAGTAAATAGTGAAGCGGTTTGCGGGCGGTGGTGATGAAACTGTGGTCCCCAGTTTATTCGTTTAGGTGCTCAGCGCTCAATCAAGAATTTACTAAAGCCGTAATTACGACAGGTAACGCTGACTTCGTACCGGATCTGGGCTTTTTGTTCCACGTTTCTAGGCAATTTCACCATCCCGTGTTTAATCATACTGACCCTGATTTGGGAGAAAATTAACCTTTTCTACTTGTGGTTAGGGACTGTGTCTCGAATGCACTTACCTTCACTATATTTAAATATGCAATTATATCATAAAATACGGTATAAGATAAAATATTCGTTAATCAAATTGATTGTTTAAATATTTTCAACAGATTTGGGAGTGCCGTGAGTACGAATGGCTCCGTAAATTGTGTTGGAAATAATAATGTAATTTTAAGGAGGACCACTTAACCATGTGTAGAATATATTACAATTTGCAATTACATGTGATCGTTCGCTTAGCATTTGTTATATATGATTGTATTTTTGTGGTCGCTATTGTTATTTGAGTAAAAGTTGTAAAGCCCAATGGATAACATTAAGCATGCTTTGGAACTCTGCTGCCCTCTTGAGGGGGTATAATGCATAGACGCGTCTCGACAGCAACAACGTCGAAATTTGTACGCGAAAATATATTTTCTTTTATTTACTAGATCTTTGGAAAGTTGAATGACAGACATGACCGTTGTGCGTGGTATAATCTGTAAATTAGCATACTTCCGATGAGCATATTCAATTATGATTTCGCACATAAGGATGTGTTGCGTGGCATCTCAAAACAGGGAAATTAGTCTGTATACGCATAATTTGTCAATAGAAAGAAAAACTCCGACATGGACATGAAGTGAAATAACATTTTGTTAAATGCGCGTATTTTTAAATGCAGCGTTGCTAAAGGTATCTTTATCAAAAAAGTGTGATTTGTTTAGACCATGGCACTCCTGTAGCAACATTGGCCTAATATTGTTTGTAATTGTTTACAACTGTAAACAATCTCAACTGCGTTGAGAAAATTGCAGGGTAATTACTGAAGAGTGTTGCTTTGTGAATTGTGAATCAATAATATTTTTCTTTTTCACAGAAAATATTTCTGAACTGTTACACATCCAGCAACACTTAAATCCCTGCCAAGAAACTGTTCGGCGGGAAAAAATGTTTCAGTGCGTCTTGTGGTACCATCTCTTTTCGTAACCAAACATCCCTGTAATTCAGGCGAAACATATTTGTTTCCGTTTATTCGCTAATTATTTCAGCTCCTCCAAGTCCCTAAAGTACCGTTTTTTCAGAACAAATAAGTAATTTAACAGGAAAGCATAAAACGGAAAAAAACACCGACATACACATAAATTTACGCAAACACGCTCTTAATTATAACTACAGCATTATAATACATAAAATATATCATAGTTTTAAATATTTGCACATTAGCATTAGTGGCTTGTTTATTCCTTGAAGTTTCATGTTTGTGAGTTAACTTTGTCGCACTTTTCGTCACGACGGTGGATCGTTTTTTCTTTTAACGCCGGCCCGCTGTCGCAGGTGTCCAGGTAAAAGCAGCCGCTCACCCCAGACCATCTGCCGCCTCATCGCAGCCCATCCGCCGTGTGCAGCCCACTCGGGCTTGGACTAAAAGATCCCTGAAACTGGTTTCTACATGGCAAAGCCGGCGAGGGGGGATGGGGAGACATCCGCTAATTACCAAATGTATGCCCGTCCGACAGACAGACAGACGGTGCGCTCCCGCTCCGCTCCGCTCCGGAAAGCGGCCCCGGTGGGCAGCGTGGGCCGATCTCCTCGGCTTATTACACCAGCCGATATGCGCATCCTGCGAGCGGCACCTGGCTGACGTGTCATGCAGATTTTAGGCAGGGCCTTGATTTCCAGGTTTATTTCAGTCCTCGGGACAGCCGCAGTGCGATAATCTGTCCTTAACTGACATTTATATAACCCTCAACCTCCTAAACACATCACATCGTGGAACACTTCATACTATATAAATACTGTTTTATCACTTCTTTGCAGTTCTTTCAGGCACAAGTAAAATTATTTCAGGATTTTTCACAATTTATTTATTTATTCCAAAGCTACATTTCGATTGAAAACGAGGCAGAGAGTGACAGTGGAAAACGACGTTCTAGTCTGAGTCTGAGCACTCCGAGCTGAACCGTGACAAACCGCGCCGTGCCGAGTGAGGGCGGCTGTCGGCGTGTCTAACAGGTCAGGTGCCGCAACAAAGAAGATCCTCTTCTGAAGAATGACACACGAGAGAGAAAAGTTAATATCTAAATAGTAACATTTAATTGGCAACAGTAGTTGTTCCCCATAGTATAAAACGTCAACGTTTCTCTCGGTTACAAATATAAATGTTAAATATTAGATAATCATTTAAATATTATCATTAATTAGTAATCAGTTGATCTCTCTGATTAAATGATGGCCTCAATGTTTAACACAACACCCAAGATGTCATATGCTGTAGTCACACATATGATGAACACAGGACAGCCGACATTCAGTCCCCACCATGCAATGTCTATATAACACACACACACACACATTCACACACACACACACACACACACTTGTTTGTAATTATATCTTTGTGGGGACTCTCCATTCATGTTTATGGGGAAAACTCCCAACATGACGACCTTAACCCCCACCCAGCCCTACCGTTAACCATAAGTAACCAAACAAAATACGAGACTTTTGGCATTTTTACTTTTTTGATTGCATTCTCAGATCTTTGTGGGGACCTGAAAAATGGTCCCCACAACGTCAAAAAAACAGGTCTAATCACATTGTGCGGAACATTTGCCCCCCACAATGTAATATAAACATAATCCACACACATACACACACACACACACCAGCAGCAGCAGCCGCGCTCGGGCCCCGTCTACGCCTGCATATCTGACCTCTCCGCCAGCTGGCCCTGTTTCCATCACGCGCCGAGCCCCTGCCCCACATACCCTGCCACCACAGTCACACAGGGTTCAGCTCTTGGTCCTTTGAGGGCCACAGGTCACTTTGGTAAAACGGAAATGCTTGAATAAACATTGCTGTACAACTAATAAATAGCAATAACGAAAAATAAACATTAATGTAAAAGGAGGTAAGAGCCCAAATGAACGCCCTGTCATTCTGTGTGGTTCCTCAGCCCTGAGCTGCAATGAAAACGACGGGGACCTGCTGGACCGGGACTCCCAGTACAGCTCCAGCCAGAAGACCAAACGCATGAGGACATCCTTCAAGCACCACCAGCTGCGCACCATGAAGTCCTACTTCGCCATCAACCACAACCCTGACGCCAAGGACCTGAAACAGCTGGCGCAGAAGACAGGCCTGACCAAGCGCGTGCTGCAGGTGAGAGCCACGCCCCCCAGGCTCACCACCCAATCCCTGCCAACTGTCCTCCCCATCACCCCTCCCACTCCCCCACCAGGAGAAGGTGCGGAAATGACATGAACTGAGTTCAAATAAAAATGAGAAGAGAAGTGAGACGAAAGAGCAGGTAACGGCATCATTCGGGCGGCAGGCGCCGAGCGCAGGGCAGCTCATGGGGAAAGTGGTGCACGGTCATGCTCAGTGGTGCGAGAGAGAGAGAGAAGGAGACCCGTGAACCGAAATCCGGAGGAGTGGGGAAAAAGCCCTCAGCCCTAATTAACAGGACGGGGAACAAAGAAGTCGTTTTGCTTTGATGAACTCCAGTAGCCTGTGACCCCCCTCCCAGCCCCCATCCCCTTCCCGCCCCCGTGCACAGGTCCTGAGCCGTGCTCTCTCCTGATTGGTCCCCACAGGTCTGGTTCCAGAACGCCCGTGCCAAATTCCGGAGGAACCTTCTTCGGCAGGAAAGCTCGGGGGTGGACAAGGTGTCGGACGGGTCGGCCCTGCAGGGGGGCACCCCGTCGGGACCCGCCTCAGAGATCTCCAACGCCTCCATGAGTCCCTCCAGCACCCCCACCACCCTGACGGATCTCACCAATCCCACCATGCCCACCGTCACCCCCGTGCTGACCGCCGGGCCCCTGGACGTGCACGAGTGCCGCAGTCCCTCACAGACCACCCTCACCAGCCTCTTCTGATGCCACAGCCCGCCCCCCCACACCCCCCCACCCCTCCACATGAGGCACTGAAATGGGGGGGGCAGGGGGGGCGGGGGGCAAGTGACATAGGGGCCTTACTGAGCTGCTGTCGTGTGCTTCACATCCTGATTTATCTCCCAGAGAGCTACAGGAAACTGGCCTCCTGTTCTGTCACTCCTCTCTGTTTCTTTTGGCCAAGTTTACAGCCCGGAGTTCGGAAAACGTTCAGGGGGGACAGGGGGGGCATCGACACGAGGGAGGACACCATTGAGGAAAGGAGAGCACGTGACACGTGTGATGCAGGCCGTGACTGCGAGACCGCCGTGTGCCTTATTCACCGTGACGTTCCGCCTGTCCTGGGCATACTCCGAAAGGCCTCGCTGCACCCATTCCCATGCCGTCGCTCCGTTTGCATCCCAACGCAATCCCCCACGCGACTGTGTTTGCCCCCCCCCCCACCGACTCGGATACATCATCTAGAAAGCTGTGTTTGCAGCTAAAGAGCTCCGCCCCCTCTCTGTGGGAAGATCCCACCCCCCAGGCATCCAGATTCAGCGGACACTCACAATTTGCACAACCCCTCGCTTGTGGACCCCCCCTTCCCCGGGGTGTTTGAAAGGAGAGAGCACCCCCTAATGGCAGCCAGATGTCAGTGCGTTAGCATAACCTGTAATTTATTATGTTAAAAACAACATTCTTATTTATGCCACAAAATATATAATTAAAAGGAAGACAGTAATGCAAAAAAAGTAAAAATAAAAACAGTCGCGGAGATTATAGACAAAACGAAAAGTCAGGCAAGTGTAGAGGTGGGTGGATAGACAGATTTTAATAGATGGATTTTTAACGCTGTTGTTTTACTCCCCCCTCCCCCCAAGAGAGGAAACACCGGTGACTCTGACCTTGGTATCTGTGTGTGGCCTGCTGGGGGGGGGGGGGTGTCTCTGCAGTAAGGCTGTTTCCAGTCACTCAGATTTCTCAGTGATTCGTATTTGTGGAGGGGGACACACAGGATGGAGAGAGGAGGCTGCTGACTTGTCACAGACCTGGGTGTGGCCACTGCCACCCAATCACAATCTGATACCTCACTGTAGTCAGGAGTGGAGCAGCACAGTCCTGGATGCCAGCGTGAGTGCGCCTCCTTCAGGTGGCGTAAAACGGTGACTTGACGCACCCAGCTGATCTTCTTACCTCAGCCCACACGTCGCTGGATGTGGCTACGATGCACTGAAGACCGAAACGGTAACATTTTTAGCAAGATCCATATCTTTAAGTCGGAGAAAGGGGAGGTGTGCTTGGAACAAGCGCCTGGATGTGGATGCCATCCCCACATCACCGTCACTCACATCTACGGCGGACACACTGGTGTCACCAGTCAAAGCACTTCGCTTTTCCTTTATTCCATTTTGTATGACAAATCAGGGATTTCTCTCTCGAAAAAAGATAAATAGGCTCTTACAATGTCTGGGCCGGGGGGGACGTAGGAACGACCCCACTGGGTGAATATCTTCGCTTTTGGGAGCCCCGCCCCCCAGGTCCGCAGAGCGAGGGGGCGGGGCCACACTGCGCTGTTCTTCGGGATGCCATGTCACCCCTCCTTGGCCGAGCTCTTTTCATGTTTTAGTTCTTTCTGCACATTCTTGTACAGTTTCCCTCATTTGATGTACTTTAGTCTTCAGTTCTGTAAAAAAATATTAAAGAGTTAATATTATGCCTTTGGAGCTCCTTGTATTTGTTCATACAACACGTGGCACATGTATAATCATATTGAGCATTATTACTGAAAATGCTTCACATTGCGGGGCGTACGAAGGGTCAGTGTTATTTTGTAATCCTATAAATAATGTTCCAGTGATCCTGATCAGGGTCAGGGGTTCCAGCCCCGCCTCCAGGGTCAGGGGTTCCAGCCCTGCCTACGCTCCGTGTTTCTGCAGTCTACATGCTCACCTTGTGTCCTGCATGGTTTTCCTTCAGGGTCTATCCACAGCATGTGAGTGCATGAGCCCTGTGCTGGACTGGCATTCCACCCGAGATACACCCCAGCCTGGTTTCACCACCCCCCCCCTCCACCCCCACATCCTCCACCCCCTTTCATCTCTGACCAACAGAAACAGGGTGAATCTGGATTATAGAAGGTTACCTTGCAAATGATTTTACACGCTGTCTACATGCTGTATAGGGCAGAGAGTGGATATGATTGTTGGTAATTTGGAAGCCTGATCAGTTACACCTCTTGTAGAATACGATCGTCGGGACTGAAACCACATGCAGGGAAGAATGGAACAGCACGAACTAAGCAGGTCATGGCTGGGCCAGGGATGATGATCTACAGCAATGTCCACTTTTCAATGGACAAGAGAAGGTCCCATTCCCACCAAAAGCCACACAATGGGCCTGAGAGAACAAACCAAGTCTAACAGAGGACTTCCTGTGTGCTCTTTCGACAAACCCCATGTCTCCAAATATGAACCAGGACAAAGTTAAACCTTTCCAAATTATTAGGACCTCAGACACCCCCATAACCCAACAGAAATTGTGACTAAACAAACAAAGCTCCTTTCTTTCCACGCGAAAACGTTGATTGTGGTTGGCGCCTGTCCCAGGAGCCCGATCATAAAATACATCGTTCAGAGGGGACATTTTCCTTTAAGCAGGGAAATGTGTGTTTAATTTCGTTAAGGCCCCAGTGTCGGCCGGTTCAGCTGAATTCAGTCAAAGGAATGTACCCTGAAGACGCGACACTAAAGCGGCATTCAGGGTCCCCATCCCCCCATCCAGTCCCACAAAAAAGAACAAGACACATGAAAGAAAGGTGGCATGAATTTAAAAAGGTGCTTTTCTCGTCGGATCGTACCGCTCTGGTACCGGTACCGGAGGTTGGCGCTCGGTTTGACTATGGCTGAATGTGCTCCCGCGGCGCGTCTCTGGCATCTCCCGCGGCAAAATGTCAGTCACACAGCGGAAAATAATGACAGCTTTCCGTAATGAAAAACACTCACTCCGGAAATAAAGGGAAGGCAGATCCTATACTGTCCAATTAGTATCGAAAGCAGTAGCCTATGGATCGCAGTGAAGGGCGCGTCTATTATAATTCCGGTAGTATCTTGTAGATACTCTTCACTTAACGATCTGCCTGTCTAACTACCCCCCGGACCTGCGACCAACTCTCCGACCTGTCGGTATCATATACTATACGAATACTTTGCCCAGCGTCAAGCAATTATGCAGATTAAAACAAAGTTATCAAGTTAGACTTTCCTTTAGACGATTTCTTCATTAATAATAAATACGAACGATTACCTGTATTCAGTATGCTAACCTAAGTAATGTATTTCATCTATTCTGTATATTATACTATACAGTAGACTACATTATAAACAGAGATGCAGATAACTGGTAGGGAAGTACTCATTCACCACCGAAACCGATATGTGCGCAGAAGATGGCTGTAAGAGTAAAAGTGCAAACGCGCACTTATTTTATGTGCATTTCTGATGCTTGGACAAGAAATTACCGTCTATTTTAACTTTTATACCAAGAAGGAAGTACGAATTAACAAATGACGGTTAAAATGCGCGACAATTTGTCATAGTGCAAAAGTACTTATATAAAATAAGTACCACATTTGCACTGTTACAACAATCGATTGCCGCACGTATGGCTTTAAAGGTGAATGCGTGCTTGCGTATCAGTTATATGCATCCCTGTTTTTAAATATACTAAAATGTTATAAAAAATGTTATAAATGGTGTAAAGGTAACATTAAAACAATATCTAAAGATGGGGGGGACACAAACCCATCACCAGTACATTATCGGTAAGGGGCGGTTCCTGGCTTCTCGACCAATTCGCTTAACGACCTAATGGTTGGAGCGGAACTCGGTCGTTAAGTGAGAAGTGCCTGCATACGTCAGGAAATGAATAAGTAAGTCGCTGCGGCGGAGAGGCCACATGATTACATGTCATACAGTGAAAAAATGTCACCTTGCCTAAAGACACGTGTTGGTTTAAGCAGACTGGCAGTATCTGGCTTTTTTACCCCCATGTGAGTGGAGGCTCCCTGAATCTCCAAGGCAAACGCATTTACGTCAACATCCTTAAACTAAAAATAGAACATAGCTCCTCCAGGAACACGTGGCGAAAACGTCGGGGAAAAAGCCACATATAAAACCCGACAGTGAAAAATGAGATTGTGATTTAGGAGCGAAGCGTCGCGCCACATCGCGGGCTGTTTTTATGATAAATGAAATACGGCTCTTTTAGATGCTGGATATTCGTTCGGACCCCCTCGCTGGAGCCACGGACAGCCGGAAGCAGCACTGGGAAGGGGAATCTGTGAAGGATGGTACCTCAAAAGCACAGAGACTGAAAGATGAGGCAGCCCTGGATGTACAATATGTAAGACTGTGGGTTAGTGGGGAGCAAGGAGCTCTGTGTAAAATGCCCTAGTAAAATATGGGGAAATTGTAACTGGACATTTAATATAGAAGAGAGTTAATCATGTAATACAAATGACTGGAAGGTGGAGGGGGGCCCTACTGTGGGTGAGGGAGGGGTGAGGAATGTGGGATTACCCCACATTTTACTGTGGGGGGGGGAGGGTAAGGTATGTGGATATGAGACTGGCTTCAACTAGGAAGCATGGGTCACACAGAATACTGCGTCATTCCGCACGTTTCGCGGACAGCGTCATAGTGGGAGACTGAGGAATCTCCAGATGTAGTGGCCTCTGGATCTGAGGTGTCTGTGTCCTGTGAGGCAGAACCTTCGTTACCACCTGTAATCTCGTACACGGCATTTACTCGTGGTGAGATGATTAAACAGAGCGTGAGGTGGAGGGACAGTGGGATCATGCCGGCAACTCGTGGGTCGCACCACATGACGCGTCTGCTTTGTTCACCTGGTGCACTGGCCATGTGCTGATGACGGAGTCACTTAGTGACAAATATCTCCTGAAAGTTCATGTTGAGCCGTCCATCCTCGTGCTGCAGAAGCTGTACAGTTTCCCATCCTGTCCAGAATAAGCAGAAGCATGCAGACAAAAACGCCACCCAGTGGCCACTACTGGCACAGACGACATCGAGTTTATTGCACAAAGAAGCCTGGAAGGCCTGTTGTATGTCCATGGCCAAGTAAGGGCAACATTTCTGCTGTACTGGTCCAGTCAGTGATGATCGGCTGGCGCAGGCCTGGGAGGAACGGCGGTGAGAAATGGAAAGGAATTATATCCCCTGGATTTTACCGAATGGGACTTTTCCCATTTAGTACTAGCTATTCCCCTGTAGTGTCCTGGTAACGGCACTTTCTTCAAACATCCATTTTAGTTCATCTAATGCTGGGAGTTGGCTGGACCCTCAAAGACGCCTCTGCCATCCAATTTTCCAGTGAAGGTTTGAAGAGGAGTCAAACGAAATAGTATAATAAATAGTGGTAAATAAAGTATGAACTTCTCAATCGCTTCATAATCACTACACTTGTTTTTGTTTGTTTGATGACACCAAAGTATATTTTCTATAGTTCGCATTGCAAACCAAGGTGGTTGATTTTTGTTAATATACCAAATATGGATAGTGGTTCTATAGCCTCCCATCTCCAGGGGTGCTGGCCCAACCCTTAAACGCACTTCTGTGTGTGGGGATCCAACATGGTCACATACCCACTGTGTCCAATCCAAGGTCTCTGCTTGTAGGGTCACTGTATGCTTGTATGGAGTAGAGGGTATCATATTTAACCTTATGCGTGCCGACGCACGCTATTGGGCCCCCAAGAATCCCAGCCATGAAACCCCCCCCCCAAGCATTTCCCATTGACGTCCTTCTTCAGGATTTCCTTCTCCGCTTTGATCAATGGCTCGCTCGCCACCCGGGCAGTACAGCTGGAACTGGCCGCCACCATCACACTCCTGCAGTCGGAGTACCGTCGCACCGCGGTTCTTTGAAGAACAAGTAATGTTTGTTTTTCTCCTTGTGGCTCCACCCCGGCAGAGAGGAAAGTGCGGTCGCCATCGTCCACTTTATGAGCTGGTAATAGACCTCTAAAATATCTGCCTGATTTTAATGAGCGATGTCAGCGCTCTCTGCGCCATCCTATGCAAATAATTACAAGGAAGCAGAATCTGTGGCCTGGTGCCACATCCTCTTTAGAATAACTGTGTATATGCATCGCCAGAGCTCTTTATGACGTGCTAATAGGGACGTGTGATCGCGTCAAAGGGGCCTTTGTTTGGCAAAACAGGACAGGGAGCAAAGCGTGCTTGTGGGGACCTTTTGTGAGAACGCTGAATGTGCCTGAAGGTTCTGGGACTCTCTCGGGAGAGCCAATGTGTCCCCGTCTCATGGGAGCCAATCAGAGGCCTCGGCTGCTCTGTGTCTGCCATGCTTCTCTCACAGGCCGCGAAGCTGACAGTCTGCAGACCGCCGGAAGGATCCGGCTCGCGGGGCGAAGGACAGGGGGGGGGGAGAACCAGCAGTATGCGGGAGAAATGAGGGAACTGACCCCCTGGAGGGCACTAATGGTAAGAAAGGGGGAACGGAGAGGGCAGAGGGATGGGGTGACTGAGAAATGGAGGAAGGGAAGGAGGAGAGAGAGGAAGGAGGTTCTGTTGAATGGAACCCAGACAGTATCAGAGCTTGGGTTCACCAGCTTACCTTCATTTGTATGTTCTGGATGATTTATACTCAGAATTAAAGGGCCTTGGCGTATATCCCACTGGGGGGGTGCATCTGACAGGCCATCAAGCTCTGTGGGGCTGGTGTTGACGGAATATACTGTCCACATGTGGTGCTCTCCCCAAATAAAGGCACGTGCTGATGGGTTCTGATGTGGAGAGCCCTGTTCCTCAAACACATGGTGCTATATGGGAGATCTGGAGCCATAAACTTTAACATAGGGTATTAATACCGCATGTCATCAGTGGATCTACCTCAATGGGTTACGTGTTTTTTTGCAGTTTGTTCTCATGTACCATAAAGAGTTGATGACAGATGTTCTCCTTGTGTTTCTGTGGCTGTTCTCCTTGTTCCTCTTTTCTCCGTCCGCTCCGGGTTCCTCTTTTCTCCGTCCACTCCAGGTTCCTCTTTTCTCCGTCCGCTCCGGGTTCCTCTTTTCTCCATGTACTCCGGGTTCCTCTCGCAGTGAACTGGTGACTCTGTAGTGCCCAAAGTCTGCCATCGTGCATGCCCCTGCCACAGGCTGGCATTCCATCCTTGGTGCCTCCAGCCTCAGTGTTGTGAGAACAGTTTTGGAAGTTGGATGGGTTGATGGAGAGATAAAGGTCTAATAAAAGTCTTTCCATCAAACATCCAGTGCCTGTTGCTGTATCTCAAGGCCAGGTACCTCTTGGGTTATCATAGTGCAGGTTTACATAATACTTGTAAACCTCGGCTGAGCCCATGGAAAGAAATTTACACACAATGCCTCAGACAACACCTTTCTTTCTCTTTCTCCAACACAGACACATACACACACAGACAATAGCTCATCCTGCTGTTGAATCGGTAGTCTGGTGAGGATTCCCAACGAACCTTTCCTGGAACTGAATTTCTCAGCACTGCGCGAATTTTAAACATCGTGACGGATCAATAATTTAGAAGTTGCTCATCTCATATTTATCATGCAGAGCTAAGTGGTAAACAACCTGAACATGAATATGTTACTAATCACACAGATTCCCCATTACAATGCATTAATTAAACATGTGCTGATTATTTATTGATAATTTACTTAGCTAACATAGCTGAAAATGTATTTTTTGAGGGGGTTAAACTGATTTTTCTGGTTTAGCTTTGACTGAGGTTCCGCTTAACGGAGTGAGATACAAATCTGAATGCACATACAGCAGGGCGCCACTGAATGGGACCAGTGAGGTCCATTCATCCTGGAATTTACTGGAACAAGAAGAAACTTGAAGTTCCAGAACATTCTGAGCCGTGCAACTTCCATCGGGATCGACAATGGGACATGGTGGAGGATGGGGACGGTCACATCCCCACACTACACATCAGCACACTGCACATCCCCACACTGCACATCAGCACACTGCACATCCCCACACTGCACATCAGCACACTGCACATCCCCACACTGCACATACGCACACTGCACATCCGCACGCTGTGAGTACTTTGCAGACAGCAGCACAGTTTACCGCCACTCAAACCACACATTTGCGTGTTGGGGTTCCAGAGGTGTTGGGGTCCACTGCTTCCCACAAGCAGTTACCACACCAGGATAGGGGTCTCGAAGTGACAGAAACGAGAAAGCCTGTTTGTCTGTTTAGACCCAGCATTGTGCGTTACAGGAGTGAGGGATGTGCGGGTGTGTTCCCAATGCTGCGATCTGACCCGCCACCTGGGGAGATTCTAAGGGGGTGGGGCGCATAAGAGGGGCCAAGCTTAACATTAGCCGATGATGTGTTTGAATCAGTGAATGACAGAAGAGAGGCCAATCAGCTTTCAGCAGGGGTCAGTGACTATGTGGCAATGCCCCTGTATACTCCTCTGCTATCCACCATGGGTCTGGGCTGTTCCACAGTGATCCCCTGGCTAATTAATGCCAGTAGCACCTCTTACTGTAATTACACATATGTGGCGAGCAGGGAGACACCCGGAAGGGGAGCCACGGTGACAAATTGGCTTGCGATACCCAGCCAAAGGTTTTCAATTTGCCGCTGTCACATCGATGACAAACGTGTCCCTCCCGCCAAACTGACCTGACCTCCTGCAGGGGGATTTACTCGTATTAGTGACAATTAAGACCAATTACTGGAACAGACCTTCCGGCAGCAAACCTTCACATTCCCACATCCCCAGAGTCAGGATAATTTAAACTGACGACGGCCAAAAGAGAATTTGGTTGCATCCTTGATGAATTTTCTGATCTATTCAGTCTGCTGAAGCAGCTTGACCCCTCACACAATTTGGGGATGGGAATTTATTCTAGGTTCACTTCCTGCTTCACAAAACCCAACGACTTAAAGCTGAACAAAGACGACGGCTCTCCTGTCCTAAAGCACTAAAGAAATGAAAATTACTCTTCAACAAGCCATGAAGGGGATATATTTTCCCCAAGAGATGCCACAGAGGTGATGCAATTGTCGAGAGCAACGCTTCTGGATACTGCTGACATTTGGCAGTACACACTCGCTGAATTTAGATACTGAAATTAAAGAATTCCAGCTGGTTTCCATGATGTGGCTGCCGAGATAAACATGCCCAATGTGGAGATGCCCTTCCGTCAACCTAAAGGACAGTTATCTTCTGTTCCTTCCATTCATTCTATTTGAGTCCTTACATAATGCAGTCCACACGTTGACGTTATCTATTTATGTATGTATTCATACCTGTTTAAAAAAACAAGTTTACATCTGTCAAAAATGGAATCATCACAAGAACCCAAAAAGCTGCGTGATGAAACGCCATTTTACACGAAGCCTTGGGATTTTATCAGTAGATGTACAGTTTGAGCCAACATTTCTTATTTTTGTGACAAGTGCGTTGGTGCTGTTTTAACAACACGGCACGGTAAACGTGTGGGTCATTACTGTCCTTTCTATTGTGATCAGATCAGATTAATTATTATAGGTAAATTCCCACTTTTTCCAGCTTCTCTGTAAGCTCTTGTTTCATATAAACACCCAGTTGTTTGCGGATTTTCAGTTTTGTATAAATAACTTGAATGTATAATCACATGGCTTTGGGTACAAAAAACACCCATCTTTCCTGTTGTACAGAAGGCCAGGTTTTGCATGTATCTGAGGTACTATTCCAAGGTGGGATGCAGTGAAAATACCCCCCCCTCCACTGCCCCAAGCTTCATACGACATGCACAACAATGTAACTGTCAGGGGCAATGTCAGTGAGCCCCCTACCTCACCAGAGTGAAGCTAAAAACTCAACAAAGCGAATCGGCCACAAACAGATATGAGTGCTGTTTGCGGTGGTGGTGGGGGGGGGGTGTTTTTGGGCTGGGGGGGGTGTCTCTGTCAGCTGGCACAAAGCCTCCGCTTCTTGCTGTGTTTACATGACCCCTGCTGGCACCCTTACTTTCGCGGCGCCTCCCAGTTTTACGGCTGCCCGTGACGCAGGTGATGAGCGGCCTCTCTGATTGGCTGGACCGGTCCGTCCCCAAACCTTGCTGACACACACGCGCTCATTCCGTGCTGTTCTAACATTTTCATTACTTTATACTGGCCTGGAAGTGAGAAGCAGCTCCCTGTATTCACATTCTAATCACGTTTTCCACAGAAATGGGGGAGGGTTTTGGGTGGGGGGATCAGCGGCACACTACCATCCGGGAGAGTCCCGCCTGGCTTTGCACGACGTTCCTGGATGACTGACACGTCATTAGTGTGGTGGCACGTCTCCGGAGGCGCGGCAAGGCCTGTTTGGATGAGGCGTCCCGTCAGACGGCGGTGGGGATCCCGAACACTGGGGAGCGGCGGCCGCCTTCCCCTTGCGGCCCCGCCCACCCTGCGCCCGCCAGCTCCACCAGCAGCTGTCAGAAACGAGGTGGCGCCCCCCCCCAGTGGTGCTGTCAGCTGCTGCCAGGAGCAGAGCCGTGGCTGACACTCTTGCCGACGAGCGTTTTTTTTGATATGCTCGGAGACACGAAAACAGCCCCCAAAACGCGTGCCGATGTCGCCTTTGTAGAGAACACACGGCGGGGAGAGTGGAACCATGGGACCACGCCGGGCTCCGTCACGCCACCCGCGACTCGCGGCACGGAGACGCAGCCACACTCCTGGGCGACACCCCCTACAGGTTGCAGGGAGGCTGGCACTAATAACGCAACTCTCACAGGTTAACGTACGAGCTAGGAGCTGTCAGGCCGTCCTGCCCACGTTTACACAAACACTCTTCAGTCTGCTGAGTCTTTACTGAGGCACTAGCTCCAGCTGAAAGCTGATTGGGCCCCGGAGTGCCCCCTCCCCTGTCACTCGCAAATTCAAAACACATGATTGGCTAATGATAAGGTTGGCCCCTCCGTAATGAAATACGTCCCCTCTTATGCCCCTCCACCCTCCGAGACGGGTGTCCATGCTCCCATCTTTTCACATGACGTATGATTTAAGTGGCGATCGCGTATGTTTGGCGTGTTCGTGGCTTGCTGATCACAGAGATGTGCTTCAGCTTGTAAGCTAATTAACGGCACCAGGGCCTGCCTATTACTCGTGTGTTTAGCAGACTTTTTAACGATCGCCGCAACTCAGTGTCGATCCACCCGCAAGCAGCCCGGGGCACAAACGGAAGAGGGATGGGGGGGATGGGGGGGGCGGGGTTGTGGGCAAATCAATGGCCCTGCCTTCCTGGAGGAGCTCCACCCCCTCCCCCCAGGATCTCCGACTCCTTAATGGTTCATTCCAGCCAATATATCCGCTCGATCTCCCCCGTTTCCCCTGTCAAACGAGGTCGGCCGGCTTCCTGTCCGATCAATTATTTCAGTTTGCGGTTAAAAAAGAAGAGATGAAGGAGGAGGAGGGGAGAACAGATAAACAATTGTGAAGAAAAGTACGAGAGCGAGAAGTGGAGTGGGCCGAGAAGCGGAAGCCTCCCTGAGCTCGTTTACGAACCGCCGGCAGTGATCGGCAGCGACGCCATCGCGGGAAAGGTCATCATTGCCAGCGAGGCCATTCGTCTTTCCCAGTCGAGCCTGACCCCCGGGTGGGGGGGGGGGGGGGGGGGGGGGGGGGGGGGGGGGGGGGGGGGGGGGGGGGGG
>JAODJX010000042.1:3447878-3463099 GCA_026776945.1 Isichthys henryi
GACAACATAGCTCCTGGGATCACTGTAACACGCAAACCCCTCCACCACGATAAGGTGTCGGCTCCAGGAGGGGACATAAATACTATTCAAATAAATGATTTCATGACACATCTTTGCATTGGTCAATTTGATATCAAACAGGGCAGAATGGGCGAATTCCACCTACGGTTAAAAAGTCACAATCGCCAAGAAGAGGACATGCGTGATTTTCATTGGACAGCGACGATATATACATTTACAGTGCATATATTGTGAACATACACATTGTATTCACTGTATATTTACAGTGTATATATAGCATAACATAAAAATCTCATGTACTGTACATGTATACCTATACATACATGCATGCATGTTCTGAAACCGCTTATCCTATGCAGGGTCATGGGGGTCCGGCGCCGATCCCGGAGGTTAGAGGCACAAGGCATGGAACAGCCCAGGATGGAGGTCTAATCCATGCCAGGTTTATGCATATTTACAGTGCACATATAGAAAAAACATACACTGTATAATTACAGTCTGTATATATAGCTAACCCACGCATTGTATGCATTGCATAGATATGCTCAGCAGTCCAATTGGCCGCGGCTCCCCGATGAGAAACATCCTGATCGGCTTTCCGGGCGCCTCCAGCCGATCCCGGGACGATGGCGAGGCGCGCGCAATTTTCTGCAAGGGCAGCGGAAATGCGAGGCGAGCGCGCGCCAACGCGCGTCCCGGGACTCGCGTGATGCTGGCGGGGCGGCCGCCGCTTATGAATTATGGAGGCATTTATTGCCGGCTGATACGCGGCCGTGTTTATACGCAATTTATAGCTGACAAAAGTCGGAGCGGGAAACGCGCGCCGAGAACTTAAAAGGCGTGTTTTTATTGTGCGGGCTGCGCCTCGGCGCTGCGCGCTTACAGTGTCACACAAACGACTCCCGGCGGACTCTGCTCCGCAGGCATCCCTGTATCCCCTCTCTTTCTTCTAAATTCCTAAAAACATAATTCTCTCCAAAAGTGTTCAGCCTTTCCGAAGGACCACTGTTATGTTATGAAGGTGATGAATTACTCCAATAAACGAGCCCCCTCCTTCCTCAATAACAGCGACAAGAGGGGGAAAAACGGCAAAGGACTGAAAGTGTTTCAGGCAAAAAAAAGAGGATGCGGCGATCTTGGCAAGCCGAGCTAATGATCTGGGGACCGAGGGATTTACACGTTTTCGGATTAGCTTCGCTTTCGCGGCTCCTTGCCCGCGCGTATGCACGCGCTGAGATCCCAGCTGTGACCTCTGACCTTTAAACAGGATCGGTTTGTTTGCCGCGTTATTGGCGGGGGCGGAATAAAATACCAGTCTCCGAAGTGAGCCCCAGCCTTTATTAGCTGTTTGCTAAATGCTAAAAAGAAATCAACATTGTTAACCTGAGAATGTTCCAGTTTCAATTCTGGTTAGAAATGCTAAAATAAATCAATATCGTTAGGCCCAGTCTGCTCTGGATAATTCGCTCCTGGTTTGAAATGCTAAATGCGGAAATGAATCCACTTCATAGCCCCACGCATATAATAAGGCATAAAATGAGAGATATTTGGCACAAGAGCCACGCTGTAATTCCCCACCCAACAGCCATCTGTTAACAAGAGGTTAATGGACACTTCCGGAAACAATTCCAGTCTGCTTCTTAAAACGGCAAGTTCTGGGTTCTGGATTCGTCAAAATAGCAAATTTGCTTCTGTTTTCCGCTCGTAGGAGTCGTTTTTTTGAATGAGGCGTGGCCGGGCACATTGCTATTTTGATGCAGTGAATTGACACTGTGCTTTTGACCAACAAAAACCACATCTCCAGTACATAAAATGTATATAGGCACCCAATGGTGAAATCACTTTTTTAACTATGGGATTCAAACTGGTGAGCTTCTGATCACAGGAATAGAGTCCTTACCCACTAAGCAGCACCCACCCTGGTCAGGGTTGCAGGAGGGTCCTGGAGCCAATTCCAGGCACAAGGCAGGGGTACAGTCTGGAAGGGTTACCAGTTCATCACAGAGTGCCTACATAGATGCATTGAGTCTGTATATTCAGCTGCAAAATCTTAAATTATTGGCTACAGTTCAAATGCATACAGATGACATCTTAATTCACTGGGAGAACAGAGATTAAGTCAAGTTCTCCTCTGCACCACAGTGTACTTCCTGTCAGTTTACTGTTGTCTTGTGGATGGTTGAGCACATGAGACATGACAGTTCAGTACATGATCATTTGTGAGGCGTCAGCTGTGTCCATCCTGTTCGTGCAGAACAGTTGGCAGTAATCTCAGGCTATAAATACTCTAGACTCTACACTTCAGAAGATATGTAGGTTCAGATGGGACTGCATGAGTATATCAACATTGGGACCAAAGCTGTATCTCTGGGGCCTGGTATTTGAGAGGAAAATCCACCTTCCAACGTCACACCCACCAGGGACTGGAACAAACAACCAGGCATACCAGTGAACGTGACAATGTCGCTGAAGCTTCCTGCTGCATTCAGGTCATTGGGATGTGAAGGGTGGTTTTCACTGGATACAGTAAACAGGCCTGTTTACTGAAAAGAGTGTTTTCATCAAGAAACATCAGGTTTAGGGAGCTTGCTTTGTCAGGAGACCACTGGCGTCCCCGATGCAGATGTTTGGAGATCGCCAGACTGCCCTGAGGCCACTGTAAATGTGTGAGGTGGTCGTATTTCACTCTCAGCTGACTGAACAGATTCAACATGGAAAACAAAGGTTGTTCCAAGCCATGTGTGACTTCCAGTGCCAGTACTACGTCCATGTTGCCACAGAGGAACAGCCCTCTGCTGTAAATGTGATGTGAAAGTATATATTCTTCTAAAGTAGCTCAGATTTTCTGTTATTGTGTCACTTCCCAAAGGCGTTTTCAATAATTTCTGTAAAAAAGATTGCTTCTCCCTACTACAACTTGAGTAGACCTACTCATTTCTGCAGACCTAAACTGTACTTTCCTGCAATTCCATCCATCCATCCATCCACCATCCATCTTTTTTACTGCGGAATAGCATATGCAGTATAGTTACTCAGAATTCAATCCCCCAAAATACCGCCGGTATATAAGCAGAGTATTAACATTAAATATTAACACTGAAGAGCTGTTAGGAATCACTTCGAATTAAGGGACGTCTTAGATTAAAGATGGTTGTCTCGCTACAACAAAGTAGTTAACATGTCACTGTCGACAGAATGGGTAAAGGGATCTGTAAATGATGGCAGCTGATCTAACGCCTTTCCGCCTTATTCTATTTCATTTTAGCACGTCGCTTTTGACAATTTAATGGGCATTCGCTGTAAAGTTCCCAGCGCATTTTACAGGTTCCCGGTGTCTCTGAGACCGAGATGCGGGGCATTAACGCGTTAATAACTATTTTATAATGGAGCGCAGAGGAGGATCGGGACAGGGTACGCAACTACACAGCCGCCCGGGAGCCCAGTAAAACCGGCGGGGTAATGTTGTTTCAGCCGGGCGGGCGCTTTATGCCGGTCAGTCCGGCGGGGGCTGCAAGACGGCGGCGGCGGTCCAAACTCAGCCTATGAACCCGCGGCGTTAATCATGTTTCGGGGAAAAGAATGTCAGCGCTGACCGCGGAAAAATCCCTCAGTGAGCAACCGGAAACGATTTGGTTGAAAACTCTCTTAAAAACAGCATGAAGTGAAATACAGTTTTCATAACTCTTGAAAGTTTGTCTTTTTCGTTCTATCTCCATCTTTGATTATTTTATCTCAAGACAGAACGTTGTTTGACTACAACATTTGTGAAAACTGCTGTACAGTATTCATTTCCAATGAAGATTGAATAAATATTCAACACTTCAGTTTCTTCAAACTTACACTCTGATTCATTCTGTAATGTAAGTGCTGTTTTTTTAGGGGGTCGCGGGGGTGTTGGATTGGTGAGCCTGCCTTGCTATAGTCATGGACTTCGCTTAAGAAAAATCATGCAACTGAAATTAATCATTCAGGATTTCTTAAAGTTCAGGTTTAAAAAGTGAAATCATTTATAACACGTTTTTTGAGACTTGCACAAGGATGCATAAACTGAAGGCAATTAGAAGATTAATTGATGTTTTAAACTTTACTGCACATCAGATCCACAGCAAGTGGACTATGTGATGTTTCAGTTTCTTTTCAAAACATCAATTAATCTTCTAATTGCCTTCAGGAGTTTGTGGGACATAACAAGGTTTATAAAATGGGGATTATTTATTTTATTTATCATATTTACCCTCATATATATTAAACAAAACATGGATTTCAAGAGGCATGGATGGATCAACCCTTTAATTTCTTTTGTATTTCATTATACAGAACATTGCCTTATAACTTTCATTCAGTGCATTGCTGTTTGCATTGCGGATTATCTTTAAATAAGACCTAACATGGAATGCGATACCTGTTTGGCAGTGCACGCAATCACGAAGAATCCTTTATCGTTTCACAAAAGAGGATGATGTCAGAGGCAAAATGAGATCGAATGGGAGATGGAAATTAATGATCGACTTCTTCAGGGCCTGCGTGAGGTTGGAAGTGTAAAGGCGGGGAGGCGGATAACTTTTGGAAAATTATGGGAACAGCTGTAATCTATCAACTCGTAGCTGAGTGACCTGGATTAAGGACTCATTCCCGGGGCACAGTGGGACCCTCAGGGGGAGCCGACAGGGAGGCTCACACAGCTCTATCAGAATGAGACAGAAAAGAGCATGTGTCGCCACCAGGGCGGAGGACAGGCAGGAACCTGTGTCCCTGCAATGATGATAATTCCAGCTATCTGTTCATTGTGGGAATGTGTGTGTGTGAATCTGGATGTGGTGGGTGGGGAATATTGCTCAAGGATGTGGGTGGGGCTAAAAGCAGCAGAAGCACCACCCTCCCCACCCCTTCAGCCACTTGATAAGGCAGCACTTGTGCGTGTGACACGTGACCCGCACAGTCAGAATCGCGAACAGGGCGGGTCTATTCACCCATCATTCCTGAAGCCTCTTCGAAAGCCTGCGGGACGTTCCGGAAGTCAGGAAACCTGTGGACCGTGAAACGACGGACCTTGGAGGGCAGTCCCAATGTGCTCTGACATCTGCTTTGATAAGTCAGTCTGTTTTTGCTCAGGTAGGGGCTTATTTTGCACACCCCAGTGACTCATGTGTTTGAATCCGGCATCTCCACCCCCCTCCTCGGGTATACCTGCAGTCAGCACTGACTAACAAGGGCAGCCGGCTTCACATATTCTCTCACTTTGTGTGGACCTGTTCCCCTGAGCTAATGTCTTTGGCCTGCGGACTCGTGCACTCCTATTATTGGGGCTGTTCCACCCCATTACCCTGTACATCTCCCCTTCCACTATCTCTCAAAGCCAGAAAAGGTTTTGCAGGGAGCAGCTCAGCTACAATTTGCTCTCTCTGGTTTCCTTTTGTGTGTTAAGAACCATTTTATCATTTATCCAATCTCAGACCACCTGTTTTGTGCTGTGATAGACTGTGCTTCATGTACACTTTGCCAGTGTGGGGTTATAATGCAAACAGACCAAGCTAGAACAATGCGAATGTTTAGACAGCTCATGTTTTTGCATAAAGCACATAAATAAAACATTTCCTGCAATATGAAGGTAAAATATACATTTGTCATCTATTCATATTATCCAAAGCTTTGTGTTCTTTCAGATTGCGGGTGGCAATTACCAATGCTCACCAGCAGGTGGAGCAGTGGCTAAATCAAATAAGCGTGATACCTACCGGTTGGTAGATCTGCAGATGAGGAGGCCCACTCAGGCACAACGGCAACTGAAATATCCGGTTGAGCTTTCTTTAGGTAGGCGTTTATTCAGTATGAAATGAAGAACAATTTAGAGAACGTACCAGATCCTTGAATGGTGGTTGCTAGTCACAGTTTTCGTGACCAAAAATAGGAAGGAGAAGCGAACAAATGGCTACAAAAGTCCAGGTCATTTTTAGTTTCTGTGAAAATTAGGCTGCGTTTCATTCCTGTTCGAGCAAACGGAGTTGTTTTCCTCCTGATAAATGATATGATAAACGGCACATCAGAAGACTGTAACTCACAGAATCTAACTGGTTTTAGGAACTGCCATATCCTGACCCCAGCGGGCTTTAATCTTATCTCCCTGGCTTGCCTGTCAGTGTAAGTCGATACTCTTTGATATGTAACATGCAACAGTGTCTCTAGAGAAGACCAGAGAGTCAAAGAGTTTGTCTGTATGTCTATATACTGTAATATTTATGCACCCATTTTCCAACCATTACAGGGTCACAGGGAGCCCTGCCCCACAGCACAGGGGTGCACGCACACAGACAGTCACACTCCATAGCGATTTAGAGACGGCTGTCTACCTACCTGCATCTCTGTTGAAAATATTGAGATAGCAGTTTGGAGACGTTACTGCTATAAATACAATTCAGCCTTTCAGCAACACACAGCACACTATACCATGCAAGATGCAAGCATAATCCAGTTAGGCAGAATTGAACCAGCTAATTAAAGCAAAACCCTAATTCCTTTATAAATTTTATATAAATTTATAATAATATATTATTACATTAAATATAATGGCCACTTCTCAGCATGCCTGCACTCATACAGTTCCTGGCTTCTGGGTGCATCACTCTGTCACGATGGCAGCTTGAAGGTGAGCTTACGACTGATTCCGTCGATTCAGTTTATTTCCATATAGCGTCTTTCCCAACAACGGTGCATTAACACGGTCTGTAGGTCAGTCCTCTGTCTGTAGGTCAGGCCTTATTTACATCACGCTAGGCTAAAGTAACACGGCTTCAGTCTGGATTTAAATACCAAGAATATCTCACATGTGCTGGTAGGCTTTTCCTGAGACGGAGAGTCATCTACTGCCAATAGCCTCCTATGAACAGACCACTGTTACCTCAGGGTCCCTGGAGTAAAACTTATAGAACCTACACTCATACTTAATTACTGAATTTCCATTTAAATTATACAGCTGCTGCAGAGGTGCTTTCTGGGAATGTTGTGTCGTATATCACTGACGTTCGCTCATTGGTGACATTCTTCATACGATTGCTGGGGACCATGACTCTGTGATCAGCCCCCCCCCCCCCCAAATACAGTACATTTTATTTCTCAGAATCAGAATCACATTTATGCTCCTCACAGTACAGTAGCATGAGCAATTTCGCTTGTTACAAATATGGTAAGAACACACAGATGTGGCTCTACAGACAGAAATATAAAACATGAATAAATACAGAGCTAAAGAGACGTATATAAGCAGAAAGTTATATACATATACAAACAGAAGAACAGAATCTAAAAAACTAGACAGTGCTCACTGGAAGCCTTAGGACACTTGTTCAATTCTGTAATGATGTTTCAAATATATTGGTTTCATTACCAAAGTCCATTGACAAGCAATACTTAATGTATCTGCACATAACTTCTGCATAAACATTTTCTTTTTATTAAGTGTCATGATGTTTTTGACTCATTCTGTTCTTGCCATTTTGCTAATAATTGCAACTGCGGTCACTGGCTCCCAACGGGACACTAAACACAAATCTTTGGTCTTTTATGTTATTGCAAAGGTGTTACTAATTCAAAAGCAGCCAATGTAACTGCTCGTCAATGAACTTTTTAACTCAGAACAGATCTTTATTAACTATAATTTGGGTTTCAAAGTATTACTATTTGAAATTAATGTTTCACTTAAAACTACTGCTTGTCTCTAATGTATGTTTTTGTAAACAAATGAAAAACTACTGGTTTACTGAATTGAAGAAGGGTCCCAATACTTGCTGTGACTGCTGTGTGTAAATATATATATGCACTGATTAGGGTTAGAAACGGTAAGACAATACTGAGTAAGAACAATGAAATATAATGTCGGGGTGCCGGAGAGAAAAGCCGATGTGCAGAGCACCAGAATGCAGTTATGATGTAAAGTGAAATCAGCGACTGACGACGGCTGGGGCTTTTGGGAAGAAGCTGTTTTGTATCTAGTGGGTCTGCTTTTCATTGGCAAGGCGATAATGATCTTTTCAGCCTGACTGATTCGTCTCGCTCGGTACAGTGCTGTATGGGTTGCAGGCTGCAGCCAGTTATCTTGACTGATCTGACAGTACGCTGACGGTTTCCCTGTTCCTGGCAGAAGCAACAGCAAACCGTGCCATTCTGGAGGAGGTGAGCATGCACTGAACAATGGACCAGAATCGCCTAAAGAACCAGACGGTTCCTTTGCTGGCCTTTCTTGACAATGGAAGCATCCTTCAAGATGGCTGCAGTCACAGGACGCACTGAGATCAGGGTCTGTAGGCAGGTGGCCTTAGAAGGTACTTTGGTTCATTCATGGGGGTCTTTCATGGATAAACAGGTTGACTTTTATTACAAAAGAAACAGGCACATACTGGAGGCTGTGCCCCCCCCCCCCAAAAAAACGTGAGCCTTTTCCTCATATTACCTATGCTTGACACGTATGTATTGTACTTAACTGGAACCATGTGGAATTAGAAGCTGCATCCCTGCACAGGAACGACTCCTGTGTGTAAGACCGCTGGATTGGGACGACAGAGAATTAAAACGCTGCACAGGAATGCAGTTTTTCACTTAAAAACGCGTGATCTGTGCACTGTAGAGCCGACGCGTTATTACGCTGTACTAGTCCCTGCGACAGCACTAATCGCGGGTTAATCACCAGCAGCTCGCGTGTGTGCGGTTATTAAAGAAACACACATCCTCTTTTAGCGGATCAGTGTGTTACGCTACAGCGGCTGAAAATCCCAAGTTATGCTAAAAGTGGCTCCCGCCTTAAGACGTCCTTAACCATAAGCTGCTTTAAAAGTGGGGGGTATACAAATAAAACACGTCTGGTATTTCCCCTGCGCGGACAGTACGTGGACGCGTCAGCAGGCGGTGGAAACATACCGTAGTATGCATAGTATTAACATCGCCGCCTTACTCTTGGTGTTTACATGACCGTGAAAGGCGCTATATCGACAGCACGGGGGACGCCGCGGAGCGCTGCCGCATGGCGGCCGGGAGCGACTATGCTTGTTTTTCAAGCCAATCTCTCTCCCACCCCCCCAGGCCCATCCTCCACATATATATACACACACACCTCACACCCCCCAGCACGGAGGAGAAAAGATCGCGATCCTCCAGGGAAGCCTGCGTGGCACGTCAAGTAAAGCATGCTCAGTCGGAACGGCAGAGCTAGAGACTCCCACTAAGTGATCGGTGAGTCACGGAGTGTGTGTGCGCGCGCCTGCCTGCGGACTTTCGTACAGTTAAAACAGAAGTTGCACAACGCGGATTAACTTGACCACCATGCTTTACCTCCATAAATGACTTTCATAGCTCCGCACGGCTCCCTAAATCGAGTGTTTTGCCGAAAAAAAGGTAGGATCTCGTTACAGCTTTGCATTTAGTCTGTAATTTTGTAATGCAAACGTTGATCGGTCATCGCTAGTGTAAATCGTTAAACTTTACGTTCCGAGAGCTGGCGAAAGTGCAGAGCCGCGCCGCGCGCTTGCCGATTACGGCCACAAAGCTGCTTCGGCCCTGATATTTATAGTTTTTGTAATTATTAGGATTTTTAAACGTCGTCCGACTGCATTTCATTTCCTTCTTTCACGTTAAGACGATCTGCCTCGTACGAAAGTTGCATTGCTGAAGCTGTTGTTACAGGATATGAGTCTCAGCTTGGTAAGACGTGCTGTGTGTGATCAGATGAGCTTCCCTCAGCGCTCAGGGCTTCCCGCAGGGTTGTCTGTGGGCTCCTGTCCTTCGGCTAGTGTCCCCCAGAGCTCCTGTCCTTCAGCTAGTGTCCCCCAGTGCTCCTGTCCTTCAGCTAGTGTCCCCCAGAGCTCCTGTCCCTCGGTTAGTGTCCCCCGGGGCTCCTGTCCCTCGGTTAGTGTCCCCCGGGGCTCCTGTCCCTCGGTTAGTGTTCCTCGGGGCTCCTGTCCCTCAGTTATTTTACCATGGATTTCTTTCCAGAGGTCTCCCACTGTCCCACTCTCTCCTTTTTTGTTCTGGATTTTTTTGCCCCCGGGGCTCCTGTCCTATCCCAGGAATTACTGCCCCTGGATCTCTTGTCCTAAAGCTCTCCCATTCCTCATGCTACATTAGCCTGTCCCATGGGGTGTGCAGCAAGGATCGGCAATCAGTAAAACTGGTTCAGTTGCTCAGTGTTGCATCCTAAAAGATGTAAACTAAAACCTGGTAAAGGTTAGGTGGTGCAGAGGGGTTGTGGGGTAACATTTACATAAATGCAGAGGATTCATTTTGATTTTGCATCACTGACATCCTCCCAGCTTGTTTACTCTGATCTTTAATCGTGGGCCCTGAGCTGGTGACCTGGAATGACACCTCACATTTTTACCCCAGAAGTGATCAGGTGGACGCCAGGGCTGCCCAGGTCCGTCTGACGAGGGCTCTCTGCTGGCCTGGTTAAAGAAGGTCCGGTGGGTCGATTGTGGGAGCTTGTGGTGAGAGCTTAGAGGGACGTGTAGACTTGGCGATTCGTTCATTAGGTGTGAAATTGATGTTGATTATCTGTCCCACTCCTGAAAGTGCCGATTACTTGTGAGTGAGTTATTCTCTGAGGATGGATAGTTCTAGGAAGCCTTTTGTAAGGGTTTTCATGCTTTTACCTTTTTTAAACTTGCTCTCAAGTCTCCTGCCTTGGGTTACAGGTGTGCGTGTTTACGGCGTCTAGGGCTGGTGGCTGGGTGAAGCACTGGCCCACTGTCCTCTCAGATGTAACGAGGGGGTGATTAATGGAGGGAAAATTTCTGTATTTTTCATTTTTCTTTCTTTCTTTCTTTCTCTCTCTCTCTCTCTCTCTCTCTCTCTCTTTCTTGGGGGGGGAAGAAGACATATATTCCTGTATACCCACCAAGTCTCAGGCCAGGCAGTGGGGCCCAGATGGGAGGCAGAAGTGGGGGGGTCATCCACACTATGGTTTCTGTCCAGTCACACCTGCACATCTGCAGGTGGGTCAGATGCCTCCAGGGGCCCCCCTGCCCCACCACCACTGCGCAATCTGTTAGGAGTGACGTAAGCGGCATTCTTTCACAAACGGCCAGTTCTTCGTTCCTCCTCCCGACTGCGTTTTTTAGGACAGGAAATGCCGTCGTCATGGTTGGGCCGCCCGGCGCTGAGGGAGTGGCGAAGGCAGAGGCTGATGTACAGTCAGAAAGCTGCCTGTGGGGGGTCGTGCGAGGGGTAGGTCGCTAACCTCGATTAATTAAATCAGAACATCTGGCTGCATAACCGTCTGTAGCCCTTGTGATTAAAATGGAGCAGGACAGTGTTCGAAACCGTGGGTCACGACTCTGGGGCCATAAACGGAAGGTCGCAGGTTTGAATCTAAGGGGCAGCAGGGTGATGTCACCATTGAACCCCTGAGCAAAGCCCTTAACGGCCAGTTGTCCAGGGACTGACTGACACTACTTTCTTGGTCATCCGTCGCTTTGTGTCTGATAAACAAGTTAAATGAAAAGTAGATCTGAGTCCACACCCTCCTATAATAATGCTGGGGTGCCCTTTAATTTACCTTTGTGTGATATTTCTGGTCGGTGGGTGGGGTCAACCATGCGGACGGTGTGTTAAAAAGCTGGGTCATGTCGCAGCTCGCTGGTAGAGACCGGCCAATGCCTCGGGGCCTGGTTTATGCAGGGCGGAGCTGATTACTGTGTAATTGGGCGATTTGTAAACCTCGCTGGGTAAGGAAACGTGACTCACTCTATTTATAACTTTCAAAAAAAGAATCATAAAAGGAAGAGCCTTTTTATACTCACAAAATAATCCTAAGTTGTTCAAAGTCAGTCGTACTTAATTAAAACGTTGTTTTTATAGAAACTTCTGTTGCTGCTTGCGCTTTACAGGCTGCTATCCTCCTGCCCACTGGCTTCCCTGTTAGTGCACCCCTGTGTGTGTGTGTGTGTGTGTGTGTGTGTCGCCACGCGTCAAACTTAACTCTTGGGAGGCTTGCGCCTCATCATGGGTGGGGGGGGGACAGTCATGTATTCACTCTCTCATTATTCCTTTTGCCAGCTCACGCTGGCCTGGGTTTAGCACCATGCCTGCCTCACCATCACCCCCCAGACGTGTCCGGAAGGTCGCAGGTCGGGTTGATCGGCGTTCAGGGATCCTGTCCGGGAAGCACCTGGGAATAATATCGGAAATGGCAGCGGGAATACGGACATGCAGTTAGAAGTCAAATGAATGTTAATAATCACTGACAGTCGATGGGGAAGTTGGTGGCACAGGAGGTAGTGCTGTTGTTCGGCAGCCGGAGGGTTGCAGGTTTGAGCCCTGGTTCCTCCTGACCTCATTGAAGTGTCCTTGAGCAAGACACTGAACCCCAAACTGCTCCCGGTGAGCAGGTTGGCACCTTGCATGGCAGCCTCCGCCACTGGTGTATGAATGGGTGAATGTGAGGCATGAATTGTAAAGCACTTTGAGTACTCGTAGGAGTAGAGAAATATATAAATGCAGTCCATTTACCATTTGATCTGGGCTGAAAGTAGTGTGTTTTCTCGGAACGAGTGTGATTGCTTGTTGGTTGACACAGATTTATGTTCGGGGGGCAGTTGATGCACTTGAACGGGTTCGAGATGTAAGCTGGTGGTTTTTCCCCTTTCACGCCGTGCATTTTTCTGATTCCTCTGCTGTCGACATTCAACTTGACAGAGAAAAATTGTGAGTGTTCTGGATGATGCCGTTTTTATTGAAGATTAAAGTTTTGAGGGAGTGAAGCACTGAGTGGACACTGGACGGTTTGCGGAGGGCATGCCTGGGGACATGCTTTCTGGAATTCTAGTGGCTCATCTGTGAGGTTTCCGTGAATCGGAAACCGCATGTCGATGAACAAACTGCTCATCAATTTGCAGTCCGTTTGAAATAATCCATGGGATAATGTCCTCTGGTCCCTGGTCTCCTCATAGATGGATGGATGTGTTACCGTGGTATAAATTGTCATCCCATCCAAGGCGCCCTCTGCCTCCTGCCCAGTGCATTCTGGGATGGACCCCAGGTCTCGCAGATGGATGCATCTAGTGAATCTGTATATATTTCCTCTATCTTTGGGTGTCATGCGAAGCTGGGGTGTGGGGCGGGGGGGTCAACATGGCTGCATTTTCCATGTGCCACATGTGGGTTTTCACTCTGTAAGCTGTCACTGGGAGCAGCATGGCCGTTGAAAGACGTTAGAAAGTTTCCCGTTCCTGTCACTGGGTTTGTACCGCTCGGCTCCCAGTGTACAAACAGACAGAAAGCCGCATGCCGGCACGCACTGATGATCGCACTGTCATCTCATTCCGCGGCGTGAATCATAGCAAACTTCTTTTATTATGAATAACTGTAATTTCCCTTGCAGGCTGCTACTTTTTAAAAGCGATGATCTTTGTGCTTTTATCCGGGGTTCTTGTCCGTGCGTGACGATCTCGCTGAGAAAAGCGCGCGGGATCGCGTGGCTGTGCTGTTTCAGTCTGACGCCGTTTTCATGCCGAGCATGACAACTGTGGGGTTTGCCCGTCACACTCTACGTTCTGTCTCTCGTTCATTTGTGAACACACCTTCACTAGGACTGGGGGGGGGGGGATCATGCCAGACCCCACAAGCATGACACTTTTGAAAGAAAGCAAGCCAGCGAATGAGAGAGATGGGGCATCGGTAGCTTCTGATTAAATTTGGATTGCAGTAGAAGCGCGATTTACGATGGCCTGTGTTTTGGTAAGAGCATCCAGAGTGATGGTTCTGATCAGACCCTCAAGAAGGGCCTTGCTCAAGTATAACGGGGAGGGGGGGTCTCCCCCTTAGTTGACGTCACTGCGTGGTTCCGATACTCTATGGACCCCCACGGAACCGCTTGCCGATGGCATGGTTGAAGAACAGTGACGATGGCTGCCATGCAACCATCGCCTACCTCTGGGGGGGGCACCGCATGCGGTCCTGTGGACTGCATGATCGGGGACATCAGGCTTGGGGGGGGGGATGTTTGGATATAGGTCAGGATTTCACACTCTGCGCTCTTTACTGAGCTGCTGCCTTTAATTGTTTTAATCAGCGAGGGGCCCGGCTATTATCTTGATTAATGTTGGCCCCCCATCTAATGGACGATGGAGGCATCAGTCAGCACTGTTCCTGTGCTCCACTGCGTCGCAGGTGGGGTGGGGGGGGGTGCTGGGAAGCCCCCTCCTCCTGGGTTTTTTTGTTGTTATTTATTCACATGGAGTCATTCTGATCCTGTAATGAGCATATGTGGGGGAGCAGCCTTAACGACCCGGCGTGACCTGCCCCTATGCTCCCTCAGGGCCCTTGTCAGGTGGGGGGGGCCACGTCACTGACCTGGTCTGCTCTCTGCTGCCACGGAAACAACCTGGGAGGTTCAAAAAGGAGGACAAGGCTGGAGGTGGGGAGGAAGGGAAAGCAGTTTATTTAGTGAAGCTGACGCAGGCGGATGGGGCCACGCTGGGCCGGGGGAGTGTCCCCCTCCCTCCGCTTCAGCCTGGCAGACGCATGGGGGGTTTTAGTCCAAAACTCAGGGAAAGAGACTGGTTGTCCGTATGCGGAAGTCCGCCCCTCCCCAACCCGCTTGGCCTCTCCACCGGCGAGTCCCACAGGCCCTGTTCGCTTCCAGCGGCGTGAGTAAGTGAGCTGAACGGGCGCCAGCCCGTGAGGAGCCAGCAGGGAGCACCGGGGCTTCCCGCTGCCAGATCCTCGCCGGAGAACGTGGGAACGGCGGCCTGAACCGCCCTCCTGTCCGTGGAAACCTTTACGAACAGAAAATAAACATTGAGGCCCAGTCAGGGCTGGATTTCAGAGGCCTGGACCCACCCTGTACAGCTGTTATGGGGGGGGGGTGCTTTTCCCGCCACGTGTGGGGATATTATTGCTTTATACCAGGTGTCCTCCCCCCAGATAACGCTGTCATCAGGTCCAGAAGGAGTCTCCTGACCCGCATGCTAAAGCATTAGTGATGGCTAACAGCCCTGCAGCCGGCCCCAGAAACCTGAAGAGATAAAAATGGCAGGAAAGGTATCAAGATACAACAGATTCTGATATTTATGATGGAGAAAATCCTGCGAGAGTGAGGAACAGTGGTAAAGTGTGATCGAGCAGTTATTAGTCTTAGTAACATGCCCAGCACTCTGTGTGTGTGTGTGTGTGTGTGTGTGTGTGTGTGTGTGTGTGTGTGTGTGTGTGGGGGGGGC
>JAODJX010000042.1:3483282-3510081 GCA_026776945.1 Isichthys henryi
CATGTGAGAGTGAATGGTGTGTGAGTGTGCCCTGCGATGGGCTGCCCCCCCATCCTGGGTTGTTCCCTGCCTCGTGCACATTGCTTCCGGGATAGGCTCCGGACCCCCCGCGACCCAGTAGGATAAGCGGTTTGGAAAATGAATGGATGGATGGACCGACTCTGCATCACTAAAATAGGCTGACAAACCATTCTACAATGTAGAGGCCCTGTAGTAGAATGCTTTACTGCCCACTTTCACTTTATTTATATGTGGAACAACAAGGAAACCTGCATTCTGTGATCTGAGTGGACGATGAGGGTTGTAAACTTGAAATAATACTGTTAAATAGGCAGGTGCTAGACCTTTAAGTGCCTTATACTGTATGTAAGTATGAGAACTTTGAAGTCAGTCCTGAACCTAACAGGAAGCCAGTGCAGGGAACTAAGAACAGGGGGTATGTGTTCAAACTTCCTGCTCCTGGTGACAATTCGAGCTGCTGCATTTTGGATACGCTGCAAGGTGTTTAATGTGCAGTGTGCGTTGCCAGATAACAGCAGTCTGTCTTACTGCATACAAAGGCATGTATCAATTTCTCTGTGTCTTGAATAGTAAGAAATCGTCGCAGTTTGGCGATTTTGTGTAGCTGTAGGAAGCACGCCGTCGATACTGCATCCACATGCGATTTGAATGAGAGGCTTGTATCTAAGATGACACCTAGGTTACGGGCTGAGCTCCTGAGGGAAAAATTCAGCCCTTTGGAGTGGAGTGTGGGGATTATAGCATTACTATCCATGGACTTATCACCAAACAACAGGACCTCAGTATTTTGAGTGTTTAGTGATAAAGAGTTTTCAGCCGTCCAGCTCTTAACTTCGTTGAAGCTAAAGTGACAATAGATGCAGCGTAACCGAAATGTATATTTGTGTGTCGTCAGCATAGGAGTGATAGTTAACGTTTTGTTTTCTCATTATGGTTCCTAATGCCAGCATGTAGAGAGAAAACAATAA
The DNA here is from genome assembly GCA_026776945.1 of Isichthys henryi. NCBI lineage: Eukaryota > Metazoa > Chordata > Actinopteri > Osteoglossiformes > Mormyridae > Isichthys > Isichthys henryi. Next base: position 3,484,272 of record JAODJX010000042.1, read on the forward strand.
AGGGCCGAGCACTAAGCCCTGTGGTACGCCATATTTGACTGGTGAAATTGAAAATAGAGCACAGGTATCTGACAATTGAACATATTGAAAACGATTAGTCAAATATGATTTTAATCACTTCATCATCGTTCCACAAAATCCGACCTCAAATTAAAGTCTTTGTAATAGGATACAATGATCAACCGCGTTAAGGGCTGCACTGAGGTCCAGGAGCATTAGCACAGTTGCATAGTCAGTCGCACAGTCAGCATCAGTTGCCTTTACTGTAGCATTTGCAGCTTTAATTAAGGCAGTTTCATTGCTGTGTTCTAGACAGAAGCCTGACTGGAAACTATCCAGTATGTTGTCTGCCTCCAAGTATGAGTGAAGCTGAGCAGCAACTTCTCCAGAACTTTTGAAAAAATGGCATGTTTGAGAGTGGTCTGTAATTGCTGAGCTCTTATGGATCCAAAACGTTGCTTCTTCAGTAGTGGCCTGATTACTGCTAGCTTTAGTTGGTCAGGAACATCGCCTGATAACAGGGACGCATTCAGTATGGCTGTTATAGGTCTTCCCAGAACTCCCAGCGAATCTTTAAGCAGCTTAGTGGGGATTGGGTGCAGTGGACAAGTGGTTGGTTAGATCTTAATTATAATAGTTTTAGTTCTTGTTCATTAATTAATTCAAGAACATTAAGGGTATGTTCTCGTTCCGTTTTTGATTACATTGTGAGGACCAAATATCCCCATAATGTAATGTATACCTGGACCATACACACACACACAGGCTTGTAATTACATCTTTGTGGAGACTCTCCATTCATTTCTGTGAGGAAAACTCTAATCCCAACACGACGACCTTAACCCCTATCCAGCCCTAACCTTAACCATAAGTAATCAAACAAAAATACGAGACTTTTGGCATTTTTAGTTTTTTGATTGCAGTCACAGATCACAGGTCCCGACAATGTGACAAAATAACATTGTAGAACACACACACACAAACATACATATAGCATAGAGAATTTAGCCTGGTACGCTGCTCGGCCCGGGGTGGACTGGGATCCCGTCCAGGGTGACCCCCGGCCTGGTACACTACTCGGCCCGGGACGGACTGGGATCCCGTCCAGGGTGTCCCCCGGCCTGGTACACTACTCGGCCCGGGACGGACTGGGATCCCGTCCAGGGTGTCCCCCGGCCTGGTACACTCATCGGCCCGGGACGGACTGGGATCCCGTCCAGGGTGACCCCCAGCCTGGTACACTCCTCAGCCCTGCATTCAGAGAGCCACACTGCAGAAGGGTGTCAGCCAGGTTTAGATGGCTCTGCGTCCTTATGGATCACTGACCAAGCACAGAGTATTATGATAAAATACGCCTTTTAATTTCAGTAGATTCAGCTGCTTTGGATAATTACATAAACATTAACTGTAAGTATAATTAGAAAACTATGTTTAAAGCTTCATAAGGTAATTCGCAGTCCGCTAGCTACATGGGCTGTAATTCTTCGCCTCAGTACTTGAGTACACCAGCAGATGGCGGTAGTCCATCGCGGAACATGTGCTACGATTTTGTCCCGTAACGGAATTTTAAAACTAAGACAAAAACATAATACAATGTAATGATCTAGATGCAATTTTCAATCTTCTGAAAACATCAAACATTGTGCAAATAAGGTCACGAAGTAGAAGTAAATAGCAACTCGGTGTATTAATTTTTGGCAGGTTTCTGTGATAGTTGCACCTGCTTATTAATCTAACAAGGAAATCTTTCCAAACTTTATATAAGTTGCATTAAAATGATATCCATTTATAATTAGACATTAGAAATGTTCCGAGGGTGACAAGCACATTGGTGATAATTTGAAATTAATGATGAAACTGAGGAAATGAAGTAGGCCAATATTTTATTTATTGATTTGCTTGTTGTAACCTACATTTCAAGTCAAGTCAAGTCAAGTCAACTTTATTGTCAATTTTGCCATATGTACCAGACATACAGAGAATTGAAATTACGTTACTCTCAGACCCTAGGTGCATTTGCCACAATAGTGACGTACTTACGATGTCCCTAGTAATGGAGGCGTTGCTCCTTCATCCACACGTGTGAACAGGCTAACAGGACAGGGGTGTTTCTCTGCAGCCACCGTCCGGACAGGGTGTTACCCGGCTCTTGCGTCGAGGCAGGGTTCACGCTGATTCTCTTCCAGGCAATGAATCCTTAGCGTGTCGGACGGCTGCCCCCGTTAATAGGACAAGCGGGAGACCGGGAAGATCAGCTGCAGCCCGTCTGAGTGAGTGGCCCCGCTAGAGATGTGGAGATATACGAGCACCATAGCCTGTGCCTTTCTGCTGTCCCAATATGCCGCCGCGCAGAATAAGGTGAGTCCGGTGTCTTCGCTTTCGAAAAGTACCTGAAACCTTATCATTGCGCGTTTCTTATTGGCAGTGCGGGGGTCTTTATATTAATGGTCGACACTTTATTTTCTAGGTTTGACACGTCTAACTGCTCTATAATAAGACAAAAGTCCAAATTAAATCTCATATATGACTTGCATACAAAACACTTTATTTTTAAATTGCATTTAAATATAAATATGCATTAATAGCTTGAGGGGGCGACAGATTTGTTTGCGTAACGATTCATTTATAAATTGTACCACTTATATTCGTATTGTTTTCAGTTTCATTTGTATCCTGGGTATGAACTTATTCATTGACCCTCAAAAATAGCATGCATTGATTTGTGTTGCAAAACAGTCATTGTGTTGAAATGGACTTTTATTGGCAATTTGTGGCCCTGTGTTGAAACAAAATCATTTTAAATGGGGACAGGTCATGTTATTGCTCTCAGAAATCGGACATGGGCTACACGTCTAAAACTATTCAAGTCAGAAATACTAATAGTCTAATACAAAGAGAGCCGAGTCTTTGCCATTCAGGCTCTTTGCAGTGGCGCCTTGTCTTGCATGTGGTCGGTCGGTGTAACTGCGCTTCGCTTGTTGGCGGCTGCGCTGCGCGTAAACGCCACCGCTACATTTTGGTGCGAATGAAACCAAATTAGAGATTGAAACGGCGGCTTTATGCCACCGTACAGGGTATTTCACTCACACCCTGTCGTTAAGTGCTTTCAAGGCGCTGATATTTCAACTGTGCGCAGCTGTCGCTACATAATCTAGTGTAACGTCGCCAGCTGGAATAATTCAGACTTAAATAAAAGCTGGCTATTTTTACAACAGATCGGTTTAAGGCAGGTACGTCTCCAGATGACGGAGGAGCGCTGACCAATCGGGTACTGGCTAATTGATTCATTTCCCTGGATTCCAGTAAAGCTTAAACTGATTTACCATTATCACACTGTGCAAACAAACATTATTTTTAATTCGCCTTTTACAATTTATTGTATACTTCGCGGCACTGGTTTTTAAACTATCCTATAATGTGGCCAGACTTGTTTTCTAACGTAAAAAGTTAGACTCAAACCCCTAATCGAAGAATTTAATGCGCATGAGGGATTAATAATTGTTATGTAACTGAAAATGTTCGTTGAAAGCTGATTACACTTCGAGGAGCAGAATATTGCCAAAAAGAACAGATGATGCCATTTTCTCCCACGATTTATGTTATATTGCGCAGAATATTAGGAGTATTGATCTTATTATCATACAATCTCATACTGTCCATCCCATTTAAAAATAACTGTTTTGTAACTTTATGTAGTTATGAGGGGAAAGCCGACTTCCCTGATTGTATGAGACCATCTCGTTTCCAATGTTATTGTTATTTTTCACTTTGGTTTTAAATCCCGCTACAATATTTCAGTCCTCAAATGAAAACACAATGAATGACACTCCAGAGGTGATTTTATCGTTGGGGAGAATAGTTTTTATAACTTGGGTATTTTTTTATTTACATTTATTTACGTGGTTAAAGTGCCATGAGGTAAAGCGGGACTCGCAGGTTGTATACTACTTAACTGTTACCCACAGGGTAATAAGTGTCCTGGTTGCTAAGGAACAGCACTAATAAATACAATCGACAGTCCATGTCCCAGAAGATGCAGATCTGGTCCAATAAAATAACATCAGCTGTATAAATATGCAGGATAACGCGGAGCCTTAGAAAGCAGCGCTGTAGTCATGCCTCTCTGAGGCTGTGGACTCGGTATCTTTGTGTGACGTTTGCGTGTTCTATGCGTTTGTGCCATGTACTGCAGCTTTACCCTGCAGTCCGTAAAATGTGTGCTTTGGTGAACCGGGCTCTCTGTATTGGCCGTATTATGTGATTCTGTATGTGTATCCTGTCCAGGGTTTCCCCATGCAAACCCCCCCACGCTTTCCGTGCCACCCTTTTTGAAGATGGGTAGATAGGAATTGCAAAAAACCAGAAATGGAGGCTAATAACCAAATGATGAAACGCGAGATACGCGTGTTTGTTTGGGTCTTGGTGGGTCGTCATTTACTGAGGTCATTCTCCCACTGAAGTCCACGTTCTGCAGTCCCAGTGTTTCGCACTATTCTGGACAAATTACGAATGATGGATTCGTCACATACCATGGAAAGTGCCCAGGAGCACCTCTTGTGGAGGGTGATATATAAAAATGAATTTAATTTAATTCTGCCATCTGCATCCTGAAGTGTTTCACTGGATTCCACTGGATAAGTGATTTTTCTTGGACGTCACGAATCCTAAATCAATATATATGTGCCTTGGTTCACGCATCCATCCTTAAAGCCATATGTCCATATAGGGCTTGCAATGTGAACACGACTGGATTCTGTTACATGCAGAATGATATATAGAAATAATGGACTGGTGCTGGGCCCCACCAATCATTAACCCCATTCAGCAGCTCTTTTATGAAAGTCCTCCGCAGGCATGTTCTGTCAGTGTATTTTACTTGTACAATACCTCAGTTTGTCTGCAGATACTGTCAAAGAGGAGCTGCATGCCAGCTCAGAGTGGGGTCAGAGTGCAGATCGCAGCGCGCTACACCACACATTACCTCTATTAATATGGCCCGAATGGTGCATTGGGGAGCCGTGCATCAGGGAGCCATGCATCAAGGCCGGCATTCCTGTCGGCCTGCGTCACCAGCGAGTCTGAAAAGCTGCCTTATAACAGGCATTCGAAGGGGTTAGCAAGACGTACAACGCTGCTGCCACCATTCAGAGGAATGGTCCTGTGGCCACCTCTCCAGTCACGGGTTCGAATCCCCCTTCTGTGTGCAGTTTGCATGTTATCTTCATGATTTGACAGTTTCCTCCAGCAGTCCAAGGACATGCAGGCCGGCTAACGGTGTCTATGTCGCCTGTAGGTGTGAATGTGCTTTGTGATGGACTGGCACTCCATCCAGGCTGAACCTTAGCACTGTACCCTGGACTGCCTGCAATAGACTGTGTGACCTGTTCCTGACCCAGTGGTTGGATGATGGACAGAGAAATATTTCTACAGCCATTGGCAGTTACATGAGAGTGAAATGCACAGACAGTAAGGCAGTTGGTTCTCTGTCATGTATAATGGTGTCTCGATTTGTCACCGTCCTTTTGCTTCCCTTTGGTCCGCAGCTCCTATGCTCACAGAGCTTCATGCTCATTTTACTCAAAACAGCTTGCATACCTTTAATTCTAGTATATGGCTGATTAATACAAGTAGTGCAGTGAGGTAACCACCACGCCCCCTGCTGTTTGGTCATTGGTAGCAATGGAATGGAAAAGCGAGGCACTTGCTTGTCCACACCTCCAGGGAGGCTGACGGTCACTTCTGCATTTCCTGTGGCTCGTGTTTTGGGAATTCGGTGGCCTGGCTGGTCTGTTAATATGGAGACTCTCCATGACATCAGAGCACAGAGGGTGGGGTGGCTGGAGTGAGGACAGCAGGAGAGGTAATGAGATGACCACAGGCTACTTGTGTGAGCTTATGCGTTTCAGACAATAGGGCTGATTCTGCATGTGCGTGGGTCAGAGGTCAAATTCGTCATAACGCACTCTTCCTGGTCCGCCTGCATTCCGTTACCCACAGTTCCACCTGGCTGAGTTCCGTATGTGGTGATTGTCCGAGTCGCCTGGAGTTATGAGAGAGAAAATCATGCTTCCTATTCTCCTCTATAAAAAGACCACATGTTTCTAGCACATTCCAAGACTCTGGTCAGTTCATCATCCCTCAGCTTCCTTGAAGAAGCTGCACTCTCTTGTGACAATGATTTTTATTGCACCATTTGGTCAGTGACAGCACCTAGGGGGTTAAAAACCCATGGCTTGTGTTTGCACCGCCGCCCGCCCCCTTCGTAAGACGTGCTCTTATCTGGCAGACTGCAAACCGCTTGCTGTGAAGGATGCCCTTCCCCTCGCCGACAACAGCAAGGGCTCCAGGGCCACTTTGTATGATGACAGCTAGTGCCCCCCCCCCCAAATAATGGTACTACAGGTGAGAACAGAGACTCAAAGATCAGCGAATGGACCTTATCAGGCTTTTAAACTATTATTGTAGTGCGTTCTACAACCACCAGTCTTATGCATATTTATTTCTCTGTTGTTGACGATTGTATTGGTATGTGTCTGTTTTTTTTTAAATTATTAGTCAGTCTATTTTCTCGGCCCATAAAAGCTGGAAGTAATGGAGAGGAGGGTCGGCGTTATTTATCACAGTGATGACAGCGTGCAGAGTCCTGGCATGTCTGTGGCGTCATGAACAACCGGAGACTGAAGCAAGTGTGTGCGTGTGTGCGTGTGTGTGTGTGTGTGTGTGTTTGTGTGTCTCAGGTGAACAATAACCCAGAGTAAAGTTCAAAATCTGACATTAGCAATATAGCTTCGTAGTCTGGGGGGGGGGGGGGTCCTCAGGGGCCTCTGCTGTCTCTCTGACAGCCACCGCAGAGGAGCGCGCGACGCGAGGTCATTGGAACGGAGTAGAGACAGGAGACCGAGGCCGCTCTGCTGTTGAGGACACAGAGGAGGAGGCTGGGTGCCCTTGGCCCTGGTGGATTCGCTCTAAAGGTCAAAGGTCAGGAGATGAGGTAGAGCCCCCTGGTACCATTTTGCAGGATGAAGCGTGGATTTCCTGCAAGCTCCTGTACTGAGTGTGAAATCATCCCTGCTTTGTGACACAGAAGAAGCTTCTGGAGGTCCTAACCTTGTAGTTTTTTTTTTTTAAATCAGGTTTCTTAGTGGTTTCGCTGCTGCTGATGGGCTCCATTCCTGCATCACTCATTTCCATGGTGACAAATGAACCAATTAGAGAGCGGAGAACAAATATGCTCCACGACTGTCAGCAATTAGCAGCTGCTCGACACACCTACACACTTCCTGGTCAGGAGAAGCCATTGATTAACTGCCATTTTAAATCCCAGGACTCAGTGTAACATGACATCATATGGAAACGCCCATATGACACATTGTATCATATCTCATTTCCACTCCTTGTGCTCTTTTGCCTTAACTTTAATTTGAGAGCTGACTCGTCTGTCAAAGTTTGTTCTAAATCTGCTTGCTTGTTTCATTGAGGTCACTGTCTATGAGAAACTTTCATCTGGCTCGCGCTGGAATTCCTGTACAATTACATTAAATAACTTATGCATGACCCATCCCCCAAAGTGAGTTACCGCTCTTTCTCCATGGTGTACATCACTTACACCGTGCTCAGTGACAGAGTTGTAAAAACGTACCGCACTACATTTCACAAAGAAAAATCACTTGCCCTGATGATAATGAAATTCTTTATTGTCAGAATCATAGTCTTGTTTTCCATCCATCCATTTTCCAAACCGCTTATCCTACTGGGTCGCGGGGGGGCCGGAGCCTATCGCGGAAGCAATGGGCACGAGGCAGGGAACAACCCAGGATGGGGGGCCAGCCCATCGCGGGGCGCACACGCACACCTACGGGCAATTTAGCAACTCCAATTAGCCTCAGCATATTTTTGGACTGTGGGGGGAAACCAGAGGAAACCCCACGACGACATGGGGAGAACATGCAAACCCCGCATAGTCATAGGGTCCTAACTCACACACCACTGTCTATCTATAGGATTTGTAGTAACCAATTCCCTGCCTTTAAAAGAGCGTAGCATGTTTTTATAGGGGGAACTTGGAAGCGCCCCACAATGATATGGGTGGAACCTGCAAGCTCCACAGAGATGGAACCATAGTGAAAACAGAGACCCCCGTTCTAAAGGTGTGAACCGGCGGTTCTAATCAGGTTCTAATCACTGTGCCACCACACCAACCGAAAAAATCATAAAAATAAGCAATTTTAGTATTAGGTGTCTAAAAATTCGGCAGCTTTTCCTGGTGCGACAGGCCACACTCAGAGCGAAGCTTCTCATTCCAGAACCAGACAGATGTGATCAAAATAACGATAATTAAATTGGGCCAAATAAACAAAAGCTTATTGGTTCGCATAGGTCCAGAATTTGGGGCTCCACTGATGTCTTGAAAAGGAGACTTAAGGCCACCTTTTACCACCCTCTTGGAAAAAAACAGGTTATCTATGGACAAAGAATCTGCAGGCTGTACTTCATCCTCTGGAGATGGTGCATCGTTCAGTATGATGGGGCGTTGGGTCTGTGATTGGAAGGTCTGTGGTTCAAATCCCATGCTCAGTAGAGTGATGCCGCAGTAGGGCCCCCGAGCAAGACCCTTAACTCCTAGAGATTGGTCACTGTTTTCCTAAAAATAAAGTGTCGCTTTAGATAAAAGCACCTACAGAATACATTAAACTGTGTTTTCATGATCCAAGTATCAGACACACTGAACAAAAGAGGTTGTAATGGATTGGATGAGACAATGATTGACAACCAACTACACCACAGACTGCACGGATGGTCCAGGGAGGTGTCAAACTTTTGGGTTTTAATGAGAAGTGCTTTGGGGCATTTCGGCCTTCTCCAGACTGTCCAGCATGGTGGTGAAGCTGGTTTCTGTCATTGGCAGAACCATCAATTCTGCATTGCGTCGGCAGATGCTGCAGAAGGATATCAGAGCCTCCCATCTGTGGCTTGAAACCGAGCAGAAGGTGGATCTCCACAGCAGGATGATGATCCTAAATGGCACGGAAATCCCCGGATGAATGGACACACAAGCCCCGGTCAATGACCAGACCCGAATTCCAGTGAAACATTCTGGCAGGACCTGGAGCTTCCTCCTTCAAGATTTAAGATAAGTCTGATCAACTAAAAAATAATGTAAGGAGTCCACCGAAATCCCCCACAGGGTAGTTTGAGATCATCTGAACATTCATGGCCCTTCGATCTACTGCCCTTGAAGAAATAGTTTGATTACAGCCTCTCGCTGTGGGTTCCTTCACTGACCTTCCCGTTCTCTTCAGAACTGAAACACAGCCAGAGCACCTTGTTCCTCCCTGCGTTTGCACTGCAGCGTTGACAGAAACTGAATGTAAATGTTTGTGATAGGTGGGCGGTTCAGTTCTAAAGGAGACTGTCCTGGGAGGGGGGGGGAGCGGTCCTGCTGAATGCTGACATACGGACAGCCGGTCGCCATTTGAGACCGCCATCGGATCAGTGACCCGTATCGGGTTGGCTGCCGCTTCATGATCTCCACGGTGCCGTGCTCGCATTCCTGTGGGATTTACATGCGCTCTGATCCTCCACCGCGCATTAAAATGCTTTCTTGACATAAAACTTATTGCGTTTCTATGTGGCAGAGACTTTGATTTCGCCTTTTATCACAGCAACATGCTTTACTAGATGTATATGTCACTCTATGTTTCCTTTTCCGCGAAGGTATACATGGGGGTGGTAGGGTTTGGGGATTTTTTGACTGAAAAATAGATTTCTATAAAAAAAGAAACATGTTAAGCGGCTAATGATCAGGTGACCACCAGAGGTGGAAGGTTCAGGACCAGAAGGTACAAATCCAGACCAAGGTTTTGTTTCACCCAGTCAGTTGAGTACTCTGTGAATGTGATGGCATGAAGCACAGAGTCTCTAGAACAGTGGTTCTCAAACTCGGTCCTCGGGCCCCACTGCCCTGCTTGTTTTCCAGCTATCCCTGCCCCACACACAAGTCCCAGCTGCCTTTCAGCTTCTGATTGACTGAACACACCTGATCCAGGTAATCAGCAGTGTGTGGAGCAGAGATAGCTGGAAAACGAGCAGGGCAGTGGGTCCCGAGGACCAAGTTTGAGAACCACTGGTCTTGAAGGTGCCGAGGGAAGATGGACATTCTTCTCCCTCACAGATGGACATTCTGCACCCAGGGTCAGTGTCTGCACTCTCTGATGCGGAAGTACTCCGTCCATTGACATTAGTGAAGCAGCACTTTAATGAAGAGGCAGCTCCCTCCCACCGGAGCACTACATAAATAGCCTTCCAAGAAGACACCGAGGGAGGGGGGTCTGAGGATGATGATTAGGCCTGCGAGAAGACACAGAATCACCGCTGTGCCTTTGGCTCTCGCTGACACGCCTGCAAAGTCCTGCTTCTGTAGGTGGAAATGCTTGTTTAGTTTGTGATGATATAGGATCAACAAAGCAATTAAAAGTGCATCCTGTAGAAGGCACTTCTACGGCAAGGCGGAGTATGCAGTCAGCGTGCAGGGTCGCTTGCTTGTAAATATAGTTAATCGTAAAGGGTTGGGGGTGAGCCTCTCTGAGACGTGATATGTACTGTGGAGCGCAGGCAGGCGTCCAGATCTCGCTGATGATTTACAAGTGGGAGTTAGAGGAAAGCTCCGGAGATTCATGCAGTCACTGTTTGCATTTGTTCTAGTTTTCTAATTGTGGCCAAGACAAACTATAGCAGCAAGCGACAAAACACAGCGCAGGACAAGGAATGTGGGTCGGTGCTGGCTTATGGGGCCCTGTCAAGGGCTTTAATGATTACTGAGAACTGAGGGTGTTTATTTCAGCTCTCATTAGCCTGTTATTACTGCCAGGCACTGATCTTACACTGTCTCATAGCAGAAAGGGGTGGGGTTTCTCCTCAGCAAACATTATGATTGGCCCATAGATGGCAAATGAAAGGCAGGGGAGGGGACTGTTGGGCACGAACCAAACCTCAGAACCATCTTTCCTCGAGATGATGTTTGTCATTCTGTTTACTCCTTGCCTTTTTGCCTAAGTGAAGCGATCACTTTTAGGTCAGCCATGTGATTTACCTCAGCCTTTTACAGCCTCGAATTCTTCCACAAGTTTACACAAGCTGTTTCTCAGAGAGCTGATGAGACGACGGCAATGCTGTTTCATAACAACGGGCGCATTCTTATTGTTAATAATGAGTCACTGGGTCTGATCATTATAATATTGTTAGGGAAACTTTGACATCTGAACCTCGGATTGTACTCCTGAGGATCAACAGTCGATTTCACGTCTCCATCATCAAAATATCATTGAAAATTGGCAATGAGAGCATGTTCAGTTATGTATTGGATAATTAAACATTTTTTGAGATGATGTATTCCTGTATTGTTCAGTACACTAGGGCAAAGAGTAATTATTTTGCATCCCACACTTTTTGAAGTCTCTTAAAACTGTTTTGCTTTAGACCGGCGTGGTTGCAGACAAGGGAAAGCGGGCCAGGTCTGAGAAGCTTAAGCACACCAGTGGGTCGGGCAAAGGGCAACCTAGACGTGTGCCTAAGAGACTGTAAATATCTGGGGGCTGCTTTTGTGTTGTTGAATTGGGAACTTAAAGTTTTTCTGGCTTGTAACAAAATGGGATCATTTAAGTATGAGTAAGAGTATGTTGAAAGTCGCCTTGAATGAAGATGGTGATGAAGAGACTCTCTTGGGTGACATGGCACAGGACCTGCCTCCCATTCCTCTTGGGGGATGACGGGGGGGTGTTGACTTCACAAACTGAAACCACGCGGGATGTTAATCTGTAATCATGCGTCTTTCCATAGCCCCCCCCCCCCCCGAAAGCAGCTGCATTCCAGTAGTAATGAGCATCTCGTCACATCGCTGATCTGTTTATCTTGATGGGTTGCCGTGCTTTGAAAGTGGACATGCCAGTCTTGGCTGTTTGCCCAGAGAACACAACACAGGCGCTCTGCAGTCTCACGCACCGGCTCACACCAAGCAGTGCCCTCAAAACCTCTGTTTCACTAGAGGCATTTCCACTGACCCAGCTTTCACATTTTGAAGATGCAAACTGAAAATCCATTAATGGAAACACTCAAATTTTGAAAGCCCTCAAATATTGTAAATAAAGTTTTGACTGTTGCGTTGGGTAGTTTTTCTGGCGAGTCGAAAGACATAATTCACAAAACTGCGATGGAAACTAAATTAGCAAATTAATAGCTAAACAGGACGTGACAAATGGTTCTTCAAGCACTACTAACCTGTGGAAAACCTGCCCCACATAGAAGCACGAGACACGGATCTTGATCTCGCAGGATGATAAATGGCAGCTATTGTTTACGTGATATCATTAATGGGGAAACCCCCTGTTCGCAGTTGCACTTTGATTTATCGAAATGTTGCTCAGAATTTGTGAAAATCTTTAACGGAAATACGACTACTGACAGGAAGCTACTATTTCCTGAAACGCCGCGAAGATCGTTATCATCACACTGCAGCGTCAACTCAACTAATTTCTTGACCCGGTCTGCTTCCACAATTAATATATTAGTCCCACCCCCCCCCACACACACACACAGTGCAATAGTATTTAGCCCCACAGCAGACTGAGGGTAATTGAGACAGCGGTCAAGCTGTCACAGTCAGTCACCTGAAACGAAACGTGACCCCCCACTCGTGACCTCAGAGCGTGACCTCTTCAGGTTGATCCCCTTCATTCGGGTAATTACACAATAAGGGCTGAAGGTAGGGGGGTACATGGGGGCAGCCCCCATAATCTTAGGAAGGCTCAGTCCTTTCAAGCGAGCCGACCACTTGTGGACCCCCCCTCATAGCAGGGGCTGTTAGTGCTGATTGCTCTCCCACAAAGGTGTCCTTTGACAACAAGGTATGGTTGATCCCACAGGAACTGCTACAAGTGACCGTTCAGGAGGCGTGTCCCAAGACAAACCTCTAACCTTCCTCAGTAAAGCTCAGAAGATCATTTCGCCATGTTCGTAATGGTGTTTTAATATCTTTTTGGCAGGTTTACTGGACGAGGGGCCAGACCTAAACGCGAAATCCCATTCAGGTAGAGAGGCGGCCAGGATACTCTTGACTTAATGAACTATAATTGTCACAATAAACACTGAAGCCGCGAAAGCAGAGAAAGTGTAATGAAAATGTAATAAATATAACGGACCGTGGGATGTGTAGATCACTCTGGGCTTTCCGAAGGACAGCTGTGTGCAGATGAATTAGCGTCTTTGCGTTACAAGTCAGATGTTTGTACACTGTGCAAAATGTGTTTTTAAGTATATTTAAGCTCCAGAGGTTTTGACAATTATTAGAGTATGATTTAGCAAAGTAAGAGAGCACGGCAACAGCTGCATCGGTCACTGAGGAATTAAATGCATGTTTCTTACAATATTAACACCGTTTGTGATAAAATGTGTTATTTCAGGCTGGCAAACATCCTGGGCAGGATGCCAGTGCGTCACAGGGTGCACACATGCGAGAAGGGGTTCATTAGAAATGCTAGTTTGCGCGAGTACAGAAAGATAATGATAAACGTATAAGAAATTAGATATACTGTATACATATGTAACATAATGGTGGCTGAGTGCTGATCTCTGAGTTCAGACTGACCTGGGCTTCATTCCACCGGTTCTGCAAGTGGGGGCACACGTGGGCTGGTCTGTAAACTTCCCTAGAGGAGGACGTCAGGGTGAGCGGTACTGTGGGGCTGAGCGGGACATGTTACGGGGGGACATGCTGGGAAGTCGGACGATCCACGGTGCGGCTACCAGATTAGCGGCTTTATTAGTAAGATCAGGGGGAGAAAACAAGAGAAAACGAGAGACTACAAGGGTCTAAACACGGGCGGGTGGAAAATAAGAACTAAGTCAGGGAGTAACACAGGAACAAACACAGCGACTAACACAGCATGTACATATAAAGCGGAACAAAGACAGGAACAACCACAACATCCAACTGAAGACTAAAGCAAGGGCAGGTACTTAAATTCAGACACGACGAGGACCAACAAGAGACAGGTGTGGGCAGTAATAAGCACTGGGAACAAAAACGCAAGTGAGGGCATTCAGACACTAGGGCAGACTAGGATAACAATGGTAACTGAATACTGCAGACACAGAACAGGGAGCAAAACATGGAATCACGGAGAAATACACCAACTAACACAAAAATAACCCAATGACCATAATGTTCAATGGGGACCCTGGATGATGCAGCTTCCTACGTCATGCGGTGGCCTGGGGAACAGGGGAACACACAAGGAGCTAAGGACACGAGATGGCCAGTGACACCTGCTGGTCAAGTAGGGAACAGACATCAGTCAGGGACTGATCCTGACAGGAATACCTCCGGTTTTGAGCTGTTAACATGCATAGACCTTCGTGTTGATGCTGGGCGCTGTGCCCATGGTCAGAACCCAACAGGTAATCACGCAGCAAGGATGCATCTGCAGCCTCTTAGGGTTTCTTGCAGATGAACAATAACAAATACAGGCATGAACATATAAATATGTGCAGGAAACACAAAGAATGTGGTGCACAGGGAATTCTGGGTCTTTGTTGGGGACCGATTTTAATTGTAAGTTACTTTAATGGCATAAATGGCAGGTGTAAATTACACAGCCTTATTCAGAGGCGCGTGCCTCAGTCTGGTAATAGCATGTCCCATGTGACTCTCCCACCCACGACTCTGCACCTGCTCTGTGTCGCTTTGATAACCTGAAGCTGAGTGATGACAGGGTGTGCGTGTGTGGTCATGTACATACAGTATCATGTTGCGGGGACCAAATGACCCCACAATGTGATAAAATGACTGATATTTCGTTGCTGTGGGGACCATTTTTTCAGTCCCCACAAGGGGAAGCTCAATTTAATAAAAGTCAATGACTGCAATCAAAAAAATAAAAATGCCAAAAGTCTCATATTTTGTTTGGTTACTTATGGTTAAGGTTAGGGCTGGGTGGGGGTTAAGGTCGTCATGTTGGGTTATTAACCTCTTTAGCTTGCTGTTTAGTTGGTTTGTTAACTGGTGTCTTTTAGCTCCATCCATCCATTTGGCCTGCAAAATGTAATCTGTACATAACACACACAAATACGCCCTTTACAAACACTTGTTTATCTGGATAACATTCAAATCTCAAACCCTGAGCGTGCGATGCCACAAATATTTTGTGATATTTTGTTTTCGTTTTATATTTATTTAGGCCACCATATATCTCCCGATTTTTGTTAATTTTTATACTTTGTATCTGATGACTCTAAAAGGTGTAATACCTGGTTCATGTCTCCAGTCTAGGAGGCCCTATCTGTTCTGCTAAGTTACTTTTAACGCTTTTAACGCATAGTGTTGCTATGTTAGATAAATATGCTTTTTTGCCATAAAGCCAAACCTTCGTTTTGCTATATATAGTTAAAAATAACATTACACTACACAGGGTCTCCGATGATTAGATATGCCGAACAATTTATTCTTCAATATGGGTCGAGGATTACTGGCTTATCGGGGTAACTTGTTGGATTTAAGGTAGTCTGGGCAAAATGTAAATGAACGAATATGAAGTCCATTTAAACTGTGGTACCTTAAATCCGACAAGTTACCCCGATAAGGCAGTAACCCCACTTCGTAGTACAGGCCACCGGTAGAATACAGGATGGTGGCAGCTGGCTCGGTGCACCATCCTGGCAGGGCTGCGAGTTGACCGCCCCACGAGTCTGACTGGGTGACTTTACTCTGGCACATGTGGGCTCACTTCAAAGGGGGGGGGGGCGGTTACAGCGGGAGTTATGCTCACACTGAACGCTCCGTTTCTGTTTATGTTAAGCCATTCCTACGGAAACAGAGTTTGCATCCTTGGAACCGCATCTGGTAAAAAAAGCAGGCCTTCAGCCCCATGGAAACGGCGGCCCGTTTCTGTGCGGATCCGCGGCCGTGTGCCGCATAAAGAGATGGACGCTCCGTTGCCATGTTTGCGCACAGTCCCGCTTCGGGATTTCCACTCCCAGCAGATAATCATAAGCAGGAACTATCTCTGTGGAACATCTAAGAAGGGCTTTTCACAGCTGTATGGGAAAACCCTCACCAGAAGGCTTTTAATGTCACTTAAATGGAATGATGCTATGAAAAAAGATGGTAATTCCCTCGATGCTCTTGATGTTGTTGTCTTGGTCACTGAATAGTCCTTTTTGGTTCCTTCTTTCTTTGGTAGATGTTGTATAGTTCCTGCTCCAGTCCTGCTTTAGCTGGTCACTCACTGGAAGCTCAGCCGAGCTGCACTTATGCTTCTGCGAGTCCTTGACAGCCGTACGTTTGTAACATGTTGCTTGCCTCACTTGTATGTTGCTTTGCACAAAATCTTCTGCTAATTAAATGTAATATAAAGCACAGAACGTTACGGAATCACTTCAGGAACAGACCTCTGTCGGAGGAGCATAAACCCTCATTTTAATAGTGCTCTGGTAACTCAAATCTATCAGCTGGGACTTCAGATCCACATAAATGGGCTACACAGTATGAAGTATTACAGTGATGTTCCAAAGTAGTCAGGTAGTCGGATTAAAGATATGAATGGGGGGGTCACTTAGGTAAGAAGTCACAGAAGAGTAACACAGGGATGAAAGATTATTAATGAACTCGCTCATCTTGCAGATCTTCGGGGAGACGGAGCCCGTGCGGATGACCTCAGAGGGTTCCGACTGCCGCTGTAAGTGCGTCATGCGGCCCCTGAGCCGGGACGCATGCAGCCGGCTGCGCAGCGGTAGCGCCCGTCCGGAGGACTTCTACGCGGTGGAGACGGTCAGCTCCGGGTCGGACTGCCGGTGCTCCTGCACTGCTCCGCCGTCTTCGCTCAATCCCTGTGAGAATGAGTGGCGGATGGAGAAACTGAAGAAGCAGGCACCTGAGCTGCTTAAGGTGATGGGGGAGTATTGGCCGGCAGACAGAGTGTGTTGCATTCACGCTCAGCGCTGCTTCAGTCTTTCTGTTTGTGCCGACTTTGTGCTCGACGTTTGGTCATAGATTCTCTGATTTTTTTTTATATGGGGGTATAAAATGGGCCATATTTCATACAGAGGGGGCAATCATTAACCAATGATATGTTTTGAATCGGTGAGTGACAGGGCAGGGAGCACTCTGGAGGCCAGTCAGCTTTCAGCCTGCGCCAGTACCCCTGTAAGCCCCGCCCCTGTATATGCCCCTGGGTCAGTCATGGAAATGTGGGCCAAGACACAAAAATGCACGACTCTTCTGCGGTTCCAGGGCAGGGCTCAACTGGGATACGTCTCTGAAACTCCACAGGCGGGTAAAAGCGTGGTGGACAGATAGACGGATGAGGATGGACCTGATGGAAGACAGGACAATGCAATTGATTCAGACGGTCTTCCCGCTTTATTGCGCTACCCCCAAACATTAATGCTGTCATTGCGCTGGGTTTCAGCCATCTTAGTCGGTTCATCATTGTTGTGCTCTGACGTTACTGTCCTTTGTGGGAATCTGATGACTGCAGATGCTGATGTACTTGATTTGGCTTTTGGACACACTTTCGTATGCAAAAATGAGGGCGGCGTGTGAGTGTTTGTGAGAGTGGTGGCTGCGGAGACTGTCCAGCAGCTGGAGGAAGTGATTGCTGACTGCAGCCAGTGAATTCACTGTTTCTCAAAACGGAGGAAGGTTTTCCCATTCAGCATGTGGAACAATCCAGAACAATCAGTTTCTGGGAATCGCTTATGTAGAAGTGACCCTGGAATGACGCATCGTGAAGCGTCGTCTTGTCCTTGTCGCGCACCAGTCTGCAGCTTATCGTCATATGAAGGTGGTCTGATCGGCTGGCAGATTGCGCACATCTACACTAAGTCTTTATTAGTACGGTTTTTATTTTGACCACCTTTGATTAAATGAATCAAGTGGTAAAATCCTCCATGCATCCGTCTTCCATCAGCTTAGCTGGCACAGTCACGGGAAGCCTGGAGCTTATCCCATGAAACACCGAGCACAAGGCACGGGCACCATAGATTGCATTACAGTACATTACACCACAATTCATTCAATAAACTGAATTTCAGTTAAGACCTTGGGGCATGTTAAGATGTTGGGCGCTTTTAATTTTGCTTTGGCACATTCCTTGTTTTCAGCGTGTCTGAATGCATCGCTTTTTCAGCGGTAAAAGGTCAAAGGTTGTGTTTCCTCCTTAGGTGCAGCATTATTTCAAGAAATGTTAACTCAGGGTTCTTTGACGTCGACGCTAACTTTAGGTTCACAAACGATGGACCCCGAGGACCTCTGTCGCTAAGGCTCTCAAAAGGCACCAGAAGCTTAGAGCGTGGGAAAGGGAAACGATCTGATGTCCGACATTCACATAAATGTACGGATTTGACTATATTTTGATAGCATTCTGATTAGTAATTGTAACCGGGATTCTGTGGATTTTGGGACACCGTCATCTGAAGCAGTGCTTGAGTTTGTGTGATAATATTTTGATGGCAGTTGATCGACCAGACAGGTTCTTGGGAAAGGAGGGAACCACGAGATGACTGAGGTAACGATCTGAAGCGGCAGTTGGAGCTGGAACTGATGGTGCTTATTCACCCACGACGCTGCTATCGGATCTGCTGCGGATTAGAAACACACCGAGCGAAACTGGATACCAGCAAACCATGGAAATCACTGACACACATTCAGCGTGCCTATTTGAGCGTATAAAATTGGCAGGGAAATTAATCCTGTGCACATGAATGCTGCATTATGCTTCCTGTGCACTTATAAATTTCGTTTTACATATATATGACGTGTGTGTGTGATATATATATATGTGTGTGTATGTGTGTGTGTACGGGTGGATGTGATTTGTGAATTTATGTCATGTGTAGCTAATGTCTCCTAGACAGACAGACAGATAGATAGCAATGACCCTTCTTGATCTTGATATTTCTTGGTCTGTCCAACTGTAGCCATGAAAGACTTTGTCCAAGGGTACAACAGCAGGAGGCTCTGTTGGCTGACTAACGCCTACACTGCCTGCTTCTCCTTGCAGCTTCAGTCCATGGTGGATCTGCTGGAGGGGACACTGTACAGCATGGACCTCTTGAAGGTACACTCCTACATGAACAAGGTGGTCTCTCAGATGAACGACCTGGAGGAGGTAAGGCGGGAGAAATTCTCTTTGGCTACTGATCGCAGAAGGTCGTGGTTCTGTCTCTATTTCATGGCCTTTTCCAAATTCTGTCGCTCGCTGCGGTTCTGCAACTGATTTAATTCTCACTGAGTCCAAAGGTCCTGCTGCTAATTGAAATGAAAAGTGAAATACGGCAAAGAGACCAGAGTAATTTCTCTGCCAAGTCACGAGGAAGGAGAACAGATGGTTCACGAACCACTGCTGCTGGAAGACTGTGGAGTTTATCATGCAAATCCACTTCAGTAGTCAAATTATTTTACTAAGCTGTAAAATGCGTAAACAGCCAGGTTTCTCTTTGGGGTTAAATCTGCCATTTCATTATGAGAAGGTCAGAGGACAAGTGAAGCCCTGCTTATTTTCCCAATGTTGAAATAGAAATTTGCTCTACATGTCTGACCTCCTCCTTCTAGACTATCAAGACTAACCTGACCAGAGAGAATGACTTTGTGAAGGACAGTGTCATCAACCTGACCAATCAGCTGAAGCGCTATGAAAACTACTCGGACATCATGATAAGCATCAAGAAGGAGATTTCCAGTTTGGGCTTGCAGCTACTGCAGAAGGACACTGCAGGCCATGAGGGCAAATCCCAGGTATCACAGAGGAAAGCTGCTATAGTTGTTTCATTGACCTGCAAATATTTGAACCAATTAAAGGTGAAGAGCCAACTTCATTTAGGGCTCTTGGAGCCTGAATTACTGTTTGTGTAACAGCCCTTAACTTCAAAGAGCAAATTTAAGTTTATAGCCACTTTAAATTACATTCTTTGTAGAGCAGAGTCTGTTTACACAACAGTGATGAGCCCAGTGATCATTGCAACATCTGAGGAACATGCAGAATGAGGCAATTAAATTTTGGGCTCAGCAAAGGCACTGGGTACATGACAGCACTGTATTGGAGTTTCATCAAACTCTCCTTCCCGCAGGAGACCACAGCAGGGAACTCCAAGGAGACCGGAAAGTTCTCCAGCAAAAAGGTCCCAGCGGCCAATCCGCCTCCCAAGCCTGCAAAGGAGAAGTCCACAAAACCCAAGAAGGAGCCCGCAAAGGCAGTCAAGCCCATTAAGCCGGCCGACCCTACGAACAAGACCAAGGTGGCAGGTCATCAGCCAGGGGTCATCAGGGGCATCACCTACTACAAGGCTGGCAGCGTGGGGGACGTCAAACACAGCTCCAGCACCAAAGGTAAGGTGGACCTCTGGGTTGCCATCAGAATGAAAGTCATTTTTTCCCAGACATTTCATGCATATTTTAGAATTTTCAAAAGATGTCCCAGAATTTGGCAAGGACTACAAACACATTCAAGGCGGAAAGGGCAGATGGTCAACTGGATCACTCAAAATTGGAGACCCAGGAAGAGAGACCATCTTCATCCCAGACTAAACTAATGTGTAGGAGAAAGAAGAGTCTCTGTTAGATGTGCACTTGTCTGGGGTTTGATAATGCACCCACAACCCACTCAGACTGTGGTGGCGATACTAGAGTCTCTAAAAGCACACAGACGTCTTTGTAGACGCCCCACTATGTGTGCTATACTGTTTCTTTCATTGAATATTTTGTTGAATTCTGTACCCAACCCCCCACTCGATGTAACACTCCAGACAGTCTTAACAGCTCATTTGTCTTGTAGGAACATGAAGCCAAGTTTGTTGTGGTACCTAAAATACGAGGGTGAGCTTCACACCTCCAAGGCCGCCGGCCTGGTTTCTATTGGTTCTGTGTGTGTGGACTTTGCATGTTCATTCTATGGTTATTTCTCTTTCCTCCAGACACTCTGGTTTCCAAGTAACTTGTACAAGGTATCCTCATGACTTGCGTCCTGCCATATCTGGGACAGACGTCTAGGCTTACAGAGACCATGCACTGGGTATATGATTATGGAAACTATATTTCCATCCCAAAAACAATTCCCACAACATCCTGCGATTCAGTATCTCCTTGGCTCATGCCAACCTTTTCCTGCACTTTCAGTGCCCCCACACCCACAGCCATATTTGCTTTGGCTTCCCTGAACTTCCTTGAACATGTCCCACTGTCAACACCTCGCAAGGAACTCTGTCACCATAGTAGCATGGCTTTGGGAAGTACACTCGACCATGCTGATCCCTTGTGGTTTGGATGATACTGAATGACTAGAGACACTGGATGCTTTTCAAAGTCCTGGGCTATAGCCTAAATCCAGCAGCACATGAGACATCGGAAAAGAATCTCGATCTATGGAAAAACAGGGTGGATTTCTATGCTCTTTAGAAGAGAGAGAAGTGAAATGAACGTAAAAAAGAAATTGTGTTTTTAGAAGACAACAATGTAAAAGTACTGCTAATAACAATAGACAGTGCTGAAATTTATTGAACAGGAGTTTAAGACAGGCTGTTCTTGAAAACAAAACATTTGGCGGGTTGAAGATTACGCAGTCTCATATTTTCATGCGAAGACTTCCAGTGACTTCCTGTGTTCGCCTTAAGGCAGTTCTTTGTGGACACGAATAGAATGTCAACTTTGTTTTCAAAGCTTCACAAGAGCAGCCCCCTCCCCCTATTCTGAAAGATGCACAGTTTCCTGTCTGTTCTGAGAGAACATTCCAGCAAGCGAAGGGCCAGCCCTAACACAGTTCTGCATTTTGAAGCTGACACTTACAAATTATTCATGTTCCCCCAACTATTTTCAAATCGACATCTTTATATTTTTTTGTCGCATGGTCATCCTTTTGTAGCCAATAAATATATCGATAAATATTGTCAAGGACAATATTCAAATTCTATCAAATTTGAAGAAGACATCGTTACTAGACAAACAGGATAATCAGTTTGTGTCCCATTGTACTATTTGTACTGCAGACTGTAATCAGATGGTCATTGTTTCAAATTCCAGGATCCGCAGATTGATTTCACTCCCCCAATTGCTCCAGGAACTATCTGACCCTGCTTACTTTTATCTGACGTGACATACAATTGTGTATCTGTTAAATAAAATGTAAAATGCACAATTGCTAGGAGATCTTCATTTGATGGCAGTATCACACGGGACAAAGACAGGACGGTCCTTAATGCACTCGCTGTGTTTGCAGTTCTCTTCCTTTCCTTGTTGTCCTGAGCTGTTCCATTCATGTTTCTAGTTTCATGCCAGCATAGTGTAGAGCGCAGGTGCAGCCAGCTTTACCGCACTCTTCTCAGATCTCCAAGCAGGTAGACGGAGGACAGGGAAGAAGGAGCCCACTGGCTTTGGCCCCCAGGATCTGTCCATTGTCTTTGGAGAAATATGCAGAACTTTCTGGAAGTATCCCAAACAGAATGAGGCTATGCTGGGTTACGTGGTGGGGGTGTGTGGGGGGGGGGTGTTTAGGCACAATGTGGAAGTCTGCTTCATTAATGGTGGATTTCCTTTGATGCCTGGCTGGAGAATCGAGGCTGTAATCTCTGATACCGTTGTGGCTTGGCGGAGGGAAACACCAAGGCGGGATTTACTGATGTAGCCTCTCTGTCTGTCCCACAGAGGGTCCAGCCAAAGTCCACATGGCCCATGACTCCAGAGAGGCTCACTCTGGCGACAGGAGCTCCGAGGCCATTGTGGAGACCACTGAAGCCAGTAAGGCGGTGCCAACCACCACCACCACCACCACAACTCTAGCCACACCAACAACCAGCAGCACCACTGAGTCCCCCACCATGACCACCACGGCCCGGCCCGAGAGACCAGCGCCAACCATAGTATTGGTGCTGGACAACTCCGATAACAGCAGTCGGGTCGTTCCTAACCGCTCAGGTATGCCACCTGGTTGGGGCCTTCATGCTTTACCGTTACTGTGAGCTCATGATCCATGAATGCTTCAATGAAAAGTTCACCTACCCTCAAATGCTTTGTGTCTGTGTTGCTGGCCAATGACAGTGAAGGACTTGGATTGCGAGGGCACAATAGCCTCCGTGGAGCTGCCAGAAAAACAGCACAGCTACGGGCGCAATGAAGGAGCCTGGATGAAGGACCCTGTCGCCAAGGACTCCAAGATCTATGTCACCAACTATTACTATGGCAACAACCTCGTCGAATTCCGAAACCTGGAGAATTTCCAGCAAGGTGAGCCATTCTTTTGAGGATGCAAAAACACATCTATAGAGTTCAGTTTCTGTATGGCAAGAAAATCATGTATTAATATCAAAATGTAGACTTTATAACCAAATATTATTTCTGAAATAACTCGCGATGTCCACTTTTTTCAGTTCTTTTTTCGATGAATGCAAAAATTACACATTTTGAAAGGATGTCGCTTTTACAAAGATTAGTTTTACTAGTGGGGAGGGGGGGAAATGTGATTTTCAGATAAATAAGCCACAGCAGATTGAAGACTACACAGACACTCTTGTCTAAATATGGGAAGGGGGTTAATGTGGAAACGACCTTGTTAGGACACACATGTGCTTAGAACAGACATTGGCCTCGCCGGTCCTCAGTGAATCAGACAGCATTAATCTAGGCCCCTGCCTTTTAAATCACCCTGGATCTTACACCGAGAGGGATTCATGCGCTTCTGCTTATTTTCCCACTCTATCATTCCTCCATTCCTTGGCTTAACTGCATTCCTTTAAGTCTTCAGTTCTCCGCTCATTTTATTCCAATAACCCATTAATACAGCTGGGATAGTCTATTTGTTTAATAAGGTAAAATATATTTTATGAAGATTTATTTTAGTGTACCTTTTACATAACAGGAGGCTAAGGAATGCTGAACACAAGTAGAGTCAGACCACACTGGGTTATCTTTCAGAGCATTTCTATGGTATCAGGAATAGCCTGATTCGGACAGTAAAGCTCTGGTTCTGTCTTCAGGCCGATGGAGTAACCTGTACAAGCTTCCATATAACTGGATTGGCACTGGTCATGTGGTCTACAACGGTGCTTTCTACTACAACCGGGCCTTCACCAAGAACATCATCAAGTATGACCTGAGGATGCGCTACGTGGCAGCTTGGACTCTGCTGCACGACGTGGTCTATGAAGACACCACGCCCTGGAAGTGGCGCGGCCACTCGGACATTGACTTCGCGGTGGACGAGAGCGGCCTGTGGGTCATTTACCCAAGCGCTGATGACGACTACTCCCAACAAGAGGTCATCGTCATTAGTAAGCTGGACCCGGGGGACCTGTCAGTGCGGAAGGAGACCACTTGGCGGACAGGCCTGAAGCGAAACTCCTTTGGCAACTGTTTCATCGTCTGCGGCGTGCTGTACGCCATCAACGTCTACAATCAGAAGGAGGGGGTGTTGTCCTACGCATATGACACGCACACCGACACCGAGGCGGAGCCTGGGCTGCCCTTCACCAATGAGTACTCCTTCACCACACAAATCGACTACAACCCCAAGGAGAAGGTCCTGTACGCATGGGACAACGGGCACCAGCTAACTTATCGCATCATCTTTGTGGGCCACTGACCACAACATGGGTTCCTGTCCCTCTACTCAAATCCGTCTGTTCACCAAGCACTTTTTTTATTCTCTGACTAGTTTTCATTTATATGTCTTTAAATACTGTTGGGTATCCTTTCTTTGTGGGTCAAAGCAGTAACAAGAACTGTTTGAACTATGCTACAGAATGTAATTGTTCTAGAATTAATGTCTTTTTAAAGAGTTTGGTGCTTTGGATTTGTTATTTCTTCAGACAGGCCCAACACTGTTATATGTTGATATGTAGTCAAGAGCGTTATCAACCTAAGCAATCAAGAAACGTCGACAACGATGGATCAGTTGAACAAATGCTACAGCATGCTTGCACAATGCCAAGCGAGTTACTATAAATGAAACAGCCTTAATGCTTTAATTTTGTAGATGAAGTCTGCAACAAACTCATCGCTTTCGAGTTAAACAAATCAGTTTGGTTAAAATGTTCACAAACTGTGGATCATGTTTTCATCACAACAGCTCTTTTTGCTTAAGAAACAACTTAAAACAACAGCTTCGTATAAACAACAACACATGTGCCTTTAGCTATTAACTGTAAATGTCCTCAGATGCTCAGTGCTACAACTGGGTGACAAATATTTGTACTTTAGCAGACTGACAAGTAGAGGCATTATAGCTGACTTAGTGGAGAATCTTGTACACATATACACTCAGTGACTACTTTATTAGGTACACCTAACTAATACCGGGTAGGACCCGCTTTATTAGACACACCTAGCTAGTACCGGGTAGGACCCGCTTTATTTGACACACATAGCTAGTACCGGGTAGGACCCACTTTATTAGACACACATAGATAGTACCGGGTAGGACCCACTTTATTAGACACACATAACTAGTATCGGGTAGGACCCGCTTTATTTGACACACATAGCTAGTATCGGGTAGGACCCGCTTTATTTGACACACATAGCTAGTACCGGGTAGGACCCGCTTTATTAGACACACCTAGATACTACCGGGTAGGACCCGCTTTATTAGACACACCTAGATACTACCGGGTAGGACCCACTTTATTAGACACTCATAACTAGTATCGGGTAGGACCCACTTTATTAGACACACATAGCTAGTACCGGGTAGGACCCGCTTTATTAGACACACATAACTAGTACCGGGTAGGACCCACTTTATTAGACACACATAACTAGTACCGGGTAGGACCC
>JAODJX010000042.1:3545895-3556137 GCA_026776945.1 Isichthys henryi
TCAACTTTTGTGGCCTTGGATGATTCATTGTTCACATGGGCATACTGATAGCGATCAGTTAAATATGAGCGGAACCAGGAACTAGGAACTAGGCCTGGCCATGGCCTCTCTGGCTATTCCTAAGATGCACTCCTGACAGCAAGCCGGTGCAAATATGGCAATGAAGTCCTGGACCTGTAATGTAGGGATGGGAGGGATGGAGTAGCGATTTTAATTATTTCTCTATTTCACTTGTGTATCAGCTTCCTTTTTGAATCTTATCCAAAAACCAATCACAATAAATTAGTCCTTCACTGTCAGTCATGTTGTTGTTGGGCAGCTATAGAGCTAGAAGTGTGTTTCTGGGTTGGTTGTTTTATTTCTTTTTATTTTCTGACGAAGTTGCAACTCCACAGTTGCCTGATTAATGCATATGCATGAACGGTCGCACATTCACAGACACACAGACTGACAGAACTCTGTCAGAACTCTACCATGCTGTTTTGTGGGTGGTGGGTGAGGGGGATTTCAATTAAAAAGCTTCTTTAATTTGTTCTGGAGTAATATTTGTCCGGGGGTAGCTATATTTAGTAGTCATTAAAAGTAATGGAGTTGTGTGCTCTGTCTACCTCTGCCGTTACTCGAAATCGGTGCCAATACTGTTTTCAGTTGAAGAGCAGATTACTAAAACTTATTCTACTGGATATGTTTTTGAGAAAATTTGGCCTTTGTTGGATTACATGAGGACTGAGTGAGTTTTAAGTTCCGATACTGTCACATATGATGCGGAAACCTGACTTTAGGTCACTGGTGGTCTTACCTCAAAAAATGGAGTCAGTGACTTTTGGAAATCTGCTTTTTAATTTATTTCGAAGTTTCAATCTGCGTGATGTGATGAACCTTTCAGAAGACCTTGGGCTAAGCAAACTCAAGGTGAACCAGGAACTCTCCAAACTAAACTGAAAAGGTCTTTTCAGGTTGGGATGATTTTTTTCCATCCAGAACACTTGCCAGCATTGATGAGGGAATCTCTGGATAGCATGGATGTGATTCCAGACTTTGACATGGCCGATCCCATGGCTCTGGGTGGATCCCAGACATTCATCAGCGTTAGCGTGGGCATGCTGGGTCAAAGCCTCCACCATCCAGCTGTTCTGGACTCGCTTAAATGGTCTGAGTCCTTGGTCGGCAGTGGCTCTTCTCGTTTGGCAAAGATGAATCACTTCAGATGTGACCTCAATGCTTCTGTTGGGAACACCAGGAGTGATGGGGGTTCGCCCCGAAAAAAAAGAAACAACAAAAGATAAACCCCCCCCCCCCATCTCCGACGGCATATTTAAAACAGATGCAGGGAGCTAATTACTTCTGCATTGCACGGTATTGTTGGCTGACAGATTTACACTATTGAAGCTGCTAGGAGAGAAAGATTTTCTATCCAGAAGATAGAACTTAACTCATAGATTCAGTTTTGGTGATAAACCTTCCCATAAAAATACTATACTAAGTCAAATTCATTCCACCATTTGGTTGAAACACTGATATGTTTTGTGAAAAAATACAATACAAAGATCTCATTATACTACTCCTATATTTTTTCCCCTAAAATAACAGCCTGAGGGCTGGTCCTAGGGCTTCGCTATCGAGCAACTCCAAATCCAACCATATCAAACACTCTCCATCCTGCCTTTGTTTGGATTTCCAGGGCAGTGTTATTCCAGTCCAGGTGCCAACTCCCATATGTACCCGGAAGCATGTTTACACAGAGGAATAAGAGCATGACCCAGCACCAAAAGAAAGCCTGTAATTAGCATGCTAAGCATCATAGCAAAGCTCTGTTTGATGTGACCTGGCTAAACATAGCATGTTAGCCTGTATAAAACACCCTTTGGCGAAGGTCATGCAGATGTAAGCTTTATCTTCCCCAAACCTGTCGCGATGCATATTTCTTTGCATTCTCTGCAGTACACGTCACAGTGCTAGTTTAGATTAGCGTATGAGAAGGCAGCTGCAGCACCGACGCATGTGCTCTGGACATTACGTCTCTGAATAATGCAGCTGCACAGAAAGGCCCATGGTCCTGAGAGGCGCAGGCTCTGCCAGACACTGACCACAAATCATGTCGGCAGTAAATCCAGATGCCAGGCTGCTTTTCGGCAGAAACGGCGCTTTGTGGCATGATGCCAGGACTATGACCGGCTGTGACCTCTTCAGTGGGGTTGGGCGGGTTTCCCAACTGCTTTACCAGGAACCATGTAAGTGCACCAACTCCCCTGTAACTCCACACCTGTTTGGCATGAGGGTGTGAAAAGAAGGTTCTGGAATCGCACCGGGAAGGTGCTAAAGGCCTTAGAAGGAGGTTGATTCTGTTCTCATCTCATTCTCCTTAATGATTTACTTTTATTTGCCATTTATACGAGTGTACATACAGGCGGATATCCCATGATGCTCTGCTGTGAGACGCACACATATAATCAGGGGAAGCGAACAGGTGAAACTCTATGTGAATGAAAGTACCACGCGAGCTTAAGAAGACCAGGGAGTACTGAAGAAGCATGGCAGGAATCCACAGTGACAGTTACGTCTGGAATTCAACTATAAGCAGCATTTGTACATTAAAGGCTGCAATAATCCCTGGATCCATTAAGTCAATATCTACTCAATCCTCCCAAGCTCACCGCTGGTCCCACAGCTTTGAGGAATCACTGTGAAGAAAATTTCACTTGATTTCCTAATTATTTTTGCACCCACACCCAGCCTGGTGATCCCCAAATGTCTTTCTGTGTGTCCTGTAGTATGGACACACACGGGGTTTGCAGTGTCCAAAGTGACCTTTGGGTTTGGACCCTAATGTGACATGTCGCTGGTTTCTCCAGGGGCGAGGGATGTCCCACAGTGCAGTGATGACCATCGCCAGTCTCGACCTTTGCTGACATATTTCTGGAGTTTCTAAATCAACATGTGATCACTGACTATAAAAATCAAAGGAGAGATTATTAAGAGATTTGGGTCGGCGATCAAAACGGGAGCAATGCGGTCAGATTCCTTCAAGCAAATAACTGCACAACAAGTGTATATAATCACCTAGACACCGGTGAATATCAGCAGCACATAAAACCAAGTGGATGGAAGCCGTCCAGAATCAGGCCTGGAAACTTCATTATCTACTGCTAAGCTGATGATTCACCTAAATAAAGCCACTATTGAGTCCTCGTTTGGACTTACACAAAACGAACCTTTGTAATTCAATGATTAGCAATTAGCAACATAATGAACACATAAATTCATAAAACAAATGCTAATAGTTATTAGCCCGTCGATGGTACGGTCAGCCTCACAGCCTTCGACGTTTAAGGTTAAGACTTTTACTGCCTGCAGCTGACCTGGTCCACGTTGCGTGCAGAAGCAGTACTTCCTGCTGCTAAGTGTGGTTTTCTGAACGTAAACGAAGTTTAATTCCTCGTGTACTAAAGCCTGTACATTTTATCAAGGGGTCCGGTTGCAGACGTCATTCTGGTGTCGGTGAAAGGGTAAATGTCAGGCAGATTCAACTAAAGGCAGTCGACATGCTCCACTGCCCCAAGAATCTCAGTCCTGTGCCAGATCAGCCATAAATCTTCTTAGCTTGAAGTGTAATGGATGCTTTGCAGACAACCTTATCTAATTACCAGATTTAATTTGGATTTTTTTTTTAAGTCATGCAGTGTTAGTTCGAGTGAAGCTCTTCAAATTCCCTTTCCTGTCGCAGGTACAGGCCCAGACATCACTGACTACACATGACAGCACAAAGGTGAATCACAAACCCGGCATCATACTGTGGGGCTCATTCAGCTCCAGGAGGCCTGCATCAGTTATCTGCAGGCCTTTACCAAGATATCTTTCAGTGAGGAAAAACCCAAACCCAAAGGTTCAAACTGTCATAGCACAGGTCAGATTACAGGGTAAGCGGTGTCAAAATTCTCAGTTGCTTCTCAGTCCGCTCTCACCAGCAGTACGGACTTTACATTTTATTTACATAGCAGGTGTTGTTTCCAAAGTGATATCAATCATTTTTTTGAGGGAACAGAAACCCTGGAGCAGTTGGTGATTCAGGGCCTTTCTGAGGGACCCGACAGTGACATCACTCTGACTCTGAGATTTGAACCAGCAACCTACCCCACAGAGCCGCACGCAGAACAAATGGTCAAGCGGGGAACAGTTGTTGGATCCCAGTCACGGCCTGTCTCGCCCTCCCGCTGAGCGTCACACCGCGGTCCGCAGCCTCCCTGGCAGCGCACAGCCCCCCCAAGCGCAGAAACACTTAAATGACCCCATTCGTTTCATCGACTGTACTGCTCTCCTTTGCACAAAGTTATTGATGAAGCTGAGATCTGAGGCAGGAGCGACGTTAAACTTTCATACTGTTATTATAAAACACATATGGGGTCAAAAAGAGGGCAAGAAAACAGTACATTTTCCATACTGTTAGCAAAATATCGTACATGTTGGGCTCCTTCGTCAAACACAGATGAATTCAACGTGGGTCGTATTTAGCAATTGGCGCAGGCTAACATGTCAGCACTTTGTCATTATTTCAGGATGTTGACAAACTCAATATGCTCTCCTGACACAGCAGTTTGGTAAAACCTGTTCAATCTCAAGTAAGAAACATATATGGCTTAAACTTAAGGATTCACTGGGGTAGGTTCGGGGCATGTGGAATAGATCTGAGAAGAATGACGGGTAACGCGGGAGACTTTAGCACATTTATCTCGAAAAAGAGTGGGATGCATGAGGCTGATTTTCCAGGATGGGATGTTTATGGTCATGCAGGCCATTGGCTCTGCACCTGGATCTGCATGATATATTTTGCTTTTTAAATGTCCGCCTTGCAGAATAAGGCTTGCTGAACCTCAGTCGTGCCTGTATCAGATGAGCGGGTTTGAAATGGACGACATGCGTGTCCACAAAGCCCCACTGGGACGCCTGAGCCTCTTCACATTCAGATGATGCTCCGAGGCCCCAAAAGCCAATCAGCAGCTGAGGAAATACACCAGTGAATTATGGGAAGAATGCCTGGCTGCAATCAATCAGTGTGGAAATCTGGAGGCACGACACCACCGTGTACATAACAGCAACAGTATGTTAATGTAAACAGCAGAGGCGTGAGCTAATATACGGCTAAATTTAAGGTGCAGCCTGCATTCCAGTCTCACGTGACACCTGCCATGTGACAAAGGCGAGGGGAGGACAGATTGGCGGGATGGAAAAGGGGTACAGAGCAAAAACCGCGTCTGGGAAAGAACTGCAGCTGAGTTAGGATCAGGACAGAAGGTCACATTTATTTTGCGGGCGCTATAGTCCAAAGCGATGTTGAAGTGAGACGAATAGCATATTATTATGGGTAACTGGGCACAGGTGAGAGAACAGGTTCATCATAAGACTGCCCCCCCCCAACCCCCTCTAAGAATGAGCCAGAGACCTAACATGTGAGCTGCAGATGTCCCCGCAGATGCAGGCTTGGCTGCCCAGCACTGGAAAGCATATTTTCGTCTCACAGAACCCAAAAGCCATATTTCAGCCGAGTACAGTATGCCAGACAGACAAGTGGCCATCTCGGATGTCACTGGGTGGGGGTGGCGGCTGATTTATCACAGAGGAGCTCAGCTCGGTCTGGGCTGTGTTAGCAGAGGCGGCAGGGTGGGGGGGGGGACGTAAACACATCCTGAGCAGGCGGATCCATCTCGTGTGATATCTGCAGATGGACGATGCAATCGGCTGCAAAGGGAAATTCTCTGTTGTTCCGAGCCGCCCAGCGATTAAGCAGTAATCCCAGCCCGCACCACAGTGTAAACAGGTTCTGCTTTTTATTAGTCTCATACATAAACTTATACTGTGCATGTTCTGTAGTTCAGTCTCTCAACTCACTCCCAAGGACTCTAGCAACCTGCATTCTTGCTCCCTCCCAGTTCCCAGTACACCTGACCCAGGTACTCCGTGTTCTTAATCTCTTGATTGTTCGGTCCAAACGTGTTGGGAGCGGAGAGGGAGCAAAAATGTGGACTGTTTGGGTGTCCAATGAAATGCTTTTCCACCTGCTTCCAGGTCTGTGCTGGAAAGGAAATAGATAACGTAAGAAAAAAAGAATATAAGTGGATAATAAGGAATGATAATAAAACAGCAATAAAATAAGACACCTAGAGTGAAATGACCTGCCACCTACTGGAAGCCCCGGGGGGGGGGGGGCAGAAGCTTATTAACACGTCTCTCTTTGACAGGTAGTGAGGGCCGTGTGCTGTGACACGGGAAACACGTGTTCCCCCCCCTCCCCACCCCACCCCCCCGCCACAGCATCTTTTATCTTTCGCTCATTTTATTTTTATTTCTAATATTTATTTTATTATTATGTTTGTATTCATTATATTTGGTATTTTAACCTCTGTTTGTTGTTTTAATCTTGCACTATGAGAGCTCTCCCCGGCCACAATAATCTCCCTTGGAATGGTTAGGGTTTTAATTAATCTAATCTAATCGCTCTATTCTAAAACACCGGGATTTTAGTTCTGGCTTTAGTGAAAACTTGTAGATAAAAGGAACACAAAGAATCTCACCACGATTTTACCACCATCCCTGCTATTTAAATGAAATTACATCTATCTATATTAAATTAGCGTTATTTACAAACAAAATGACTAGTAAAGTCAGTAATGCTTGTCAGAGTATTTATCAGCATAGACATCCCAGTTTTTTGTTTATACATTCTTGGCCTACGTACCGTAATGAATCTCACTTGTAGTGAAAGCATCATCGCTTGTGCCATTGAGATGATTCTCAGCAACAGATGGTATCCAGGCCTTGAATCTACTCCATAGTCCCTTCCTAAACCTGGCGAACAGTAACACAGGATCTGCCATTTATCCGGTGGCCCTGTAACATTCTTTGTGGGTTAAGGGCCTTGCTGGGACTCAATGCACAGGATTCAAACCAGCGACCTTCCAATCACAGGCACAGAACCCTAATCCTCCGAGTGGCATACTGCTGTGAGTAACTTTACTCATCACTAAAATATCCATCGGCTAATAACTTACTGATCAGAGCAAAATTTTGCACACTCACTGTCGCCAAATGTGCATTGTTCTTCTCCAAAGCTTTCTGTCAGAATGGAGCAGGCAGGGGATCTAGGCCGTGTGCCCAGGGACATGTTGACAAACCTTTTTTACAATCACCAGTTTTATTAGAAGCTCTTGGAACGTATTAGATTTAGCCAGATTGGCACAACTTTCATCTTCCTTTGTTAAGAAGAAAAAAAAATGGAGTTTTTCGCTTTTTCTATTTCACAGCTGACAGGCGAAACTGGTCACGCCGCAATAGTTATTTTAATGAATTACTGAAGTAACCGGACATGTAGAAAAAACACAAGCCGGGGTTTCCTTTAACTGAAGTAGGCAGGCGTCTTTGTTCCCATGACAAAATAAACGCTCGCCTTGTGGAGTCTTTGCAGTGGAAGTGCACAGGCTTAGGGTTCCCTTGGATACAGTAACAACACTCACCCTGGAACACAAGCGCGGCTCGCTGAAGCGAGACATCCGTCTCAGGTCCCGGGGGAGAGAGGCCTCTGAACGCTTGAATCTGAAGATAAGGCAGGTAGGCATTGTTTTCACTGGACTTCCTGCAAACGAGTGGCAGCTTGCTTACGGACAGAGTGACCCGTCTGAAGGCACGTGTAGCTTGCTGGGTTTCAGGCACTGAAATCGCATTCCCAGCTGGTTTGTGGCGCATTGACAAGTGATGCCATGCAGACTGATGTCAGGCAGCCTCTTATCGCCGCAATGCATGAAGCAGAATGATGATTAGGACCGGAGAGGCCGTGGCAGTTCAAGCTGCCTTGGAGTAAGGCATAATTTAGCAGGTTTTCTCCATAATGCAATAACCAGGCGTCCTGAGTTGGCATTACATGGAAATCTTGGCTGTCTCACAGAAGCTTGAGGCTCAAGACTGTTTTAGGTGGGAAGGGAGGAAATTCCAGGTATAGAGGACAGCACTGCTTAGTATACAACCAAAGACTATTTGATGTTACTTCTTGAAGGTGCGTCTGGAGCAGTCCTTTAACTCCTAAATATTACTCTGAACAATATTCTGAGAAGAGAGTTAATTAGGCACAATCCTGAGGGTTCAAGGGGGTACAGAGGTGTAAAGAGTTGCCTCAGTGCCCCTGAGGGTGGTGTTCCATTTTACTAGCCAGGCTGAACTAGATAAGGGACACTAATGAGTCCTAAATATTGAACATTCTATTTTCTAATTTCACTTCAGAGATGTGTGAGATGTACCACCACTGTTACTGTACCTGTCAGACAAAGGAGGAAATAAATGACGATGTTCTGTTTTCAAATTGACATTTTCTGGTATCAGAGTCCCAGTTGTGTCTTAATTCCAGGTCAATGCGCATTGGTGACCTTTCTCATGCCAACCGGTTTCTCTCAGGATGCTACAGAGGGGGAATACCCAGAAATCACTGGAGGAGCATTCTCTTCACTCTGACGACCACGGACCCATCTCTGGTGACCAGAACACTTCTTCTTGGGGAAGCAACAGCAGTTAATGCGAGGCCAATTATCGAAAAACAGAAACATTGTTATCGCAGCTGGTGACCATTAGGTGTCACTAGACATAATCACGAGGAGCCATTCCCCCAATCAAAATGTAGATTATCAGTAGTACCAATGAAAATGATGCCCCCCTCTGGCAACTGCTGTGTTGTACTTACAGTGTTTTTTGTCCCATTGTGTGTCTAATATGAGTCCAGTGATATCCAGTGTGAGTCCAGCAAGAACCAAAGTGAGTACAGTGTGAGTCTAGTGTGAGTCTAATAGTATCCAGTGTGAATACAGTGTGAGAGTCCAGGCAGTGTGTGGCTCAGTGGGTGAGGAAACTGTATGTATAACTCGAAGGTTGCGGATTAAAACCCCAGCGTTGGCTGAGCGATTTCACCTTTGGGTGATGCCCTTAACCCCTGTTTGCTCTAGACTGACCCTCAGGAGATGTGTCACTTTGGATGAAGGTGTCTCTCAGGGCAGACTGGAGCATGTCCCTGTTTTTGCCTCAGTGCCCCTGAGGGTGGTGTTCCCACACTTTCAAAGCCAGCTGCTATGTTGTGTCAGGACCGTGCTTTTGGAAACACCACGGTGGTTTGGGGGGGGTGGCATCAGGGGCTCTGTGTGACTCATGCCTGTCTCTCAGCACAGGGCTTCCGATGCTGTTTAATGGAGAGATTGGGTCCTGCTGGTGGTCACGAGTCTCCAAGGAGCCTCCAGAGGTCTGCTGGGGTGGATGGGAAATCTAACGGTCGTCGACAGAGGGGGAACGCAAAAGGACGAGTAGAGCCACACCGAAAGCTAAGCAGATCATCTGCTCTCTGTGGTCAGAGAGAACAAGATGACTTCACTGTAAGCGACAGCCAAGGTAGAAGAGGGCCACCTATACTCATGCCTTCACATATCACCAGACTATCTCTCAAGATCTCCTTCCAAAACTTGTCCTGTTCATGTCCATCCCATTCTCTCCAAATATTCAAAAATCCGGGCGGGGGGATGGGGGTAAATTGTCACAGTTCCTGTAAACACTGTAACAAATGAAGTGCCAAATGTCATTGGTTAGATACCATCTAGGAGTGGGAAGGGCACATGGATCCAGCTGGTTCATTGCATTGACTCATTCCACCTGTCTTTTTCCTCACAAAGCATTTATGGGAGACTTTGTGATTCAGGCGACAGAAAATTGTGACAGAGGGTTTAAAGTGTCAAACTGAGCTTTTACATGAGGCTGTCTCAGACCGAGCTTCTACACGAGGCTGCCTCAGACCGAGCTTTTACACGAGGTTGTCTCAGACCGAGCTTCTACACGAGGCTACCTCAGACTGAGCTTTTACACGAGGTTGCCTCAGACCGAGCTTCTACATGAGGCTGCCTCAGACCGAGCTTTTACACGAGGCTGTCTCAGACCGAGCTTTTACACGAGGCTGCCTCAGACCGAGCTTTTACACGAGGCTGTCTCCAGGTATTTTTAGCTCTTCCATTCACTCTCTTTGGCTCTGGTCCGACGTACCACTAAACACACCATAAACGCACCATGAACATGAAGTTCAAAGCAAGTTATGGGGGTTAGAAATCGAACTGAACTGTGGCCTTGATCTGACTCAGCCTCCCATGACAGACGGCCGCGGGGGGGGGGGGGGGGGGGGGGGGGGGGGGGGGGGGGGGGGGGGGGGGGGGGGGGGGGGGGGGGGGGGGG
>JAODJX010000042.1:3562638-3572868 GCA_026776945.1 Isichthys henryi
TTATTTATATTTATATATTAAAATTTTTAAATTCGTTTTTTGCAACAATTTAACGGCAGTAAACGACTCTAAATTATAAATAGGTTAAATACTGCCCCCTACTGTTGCTAAAGAGATACTTAGCGTCCACAGTCTTAAGCTATTGGCGTTTACTTCCACGAAGACTAATGCGAAGGAGATCGTCGTTTTTACATGAACTGTATGAGAATGTGATTGTTGAAATCATACCTCCCAGTTACTTCATCTAAATAGAAACATCCTGTCTTTATAATGCAAACCTTCTTTCAGACATTAGATGTATTTTCAGTTTAATTTTCCGTCTTGCAGTGATTGTGCAAACAGACACCCCGAGCCCACAACGTGTTAACTGCACTCATCTCACACATTATTCTACACCGTAATACCACATAGTGATGTACACAAGTGTCTGAGCACATAGGAGAGAAACTGATTTCTTTACGTTTTCCTAATATTCATTATATTGTTTTGTACTCAACTACATCTCCTAATGCCGTAGAAAACATCAAATATGACTTTGGTTAAGTGGGAAATTTGTCAAGTTTCCGCACCACCTTTAGCAAACAAAGAAGGCTTTTTGAAAGTTCAAAATCTATAAAATAACAGAATGATATAAATCAAGATTCCTGATTGCATTCCCGTGCTGAATGGGGACTGGAGTTGCTGTGTTCGATCGATCTTAGACTCCACTCTCTCCAACATACAGAACCAGGTTCCATGAAGTGCTTCAAACGTCCCACTGCCCCTTGTGCTCGTTGATGGGCAGCCCTGCTGTTGTTCCCATCACCACGGTAACCCCAGGCAGACCCTTCGAACCCTTCAATAATACATCATATTCCCAACGTCAACCAGATTGGAACTTGCCATCAAAATTCCATTTTCCCCAAAGTGGAATCGATTCCTTTGCACTTCATTGTTGGTCATGGTCACACAGACAGCCTGTTGCAATTCGTGCAGAGGACCGTTTTTATTAAACACGGGACACCCTAAATCGTCCCGTTAGCAACAAGCAGTCTAGCTCGGTCTTCGCTGGACAGCTGGCAGAATGCATTCTACTGGGGTTTTATAGTGGCCAGGCTAAAATATAAATTGTGAAAAACGGGTAAGAATCAACAGAAAGACTAATTATTCTTATCAAACGTCAGACAATTATCTACATCTAGTGGCCATTTTATTAGGCAGCCCCAAGTACTAGCAGCTCGGATCTACTTTGTCTCCAGCACAGCTTCAAGGGAGGTTGAGTTACGCGTTGGGAGATGCCGTTCTGTGCTGAGCTGTGACTTTTGCACTCAAGACCTTCCTGTTACCTCCGGCCACTCCTCTCCATCACACCATTCTCTGTGAACACATTAATGTGTGCAGATCCCAGGACAGTGCTTGTTTGAGATGCTGAGGCCAAAATTGTTAAGAATCATCACTCATCTCACACATTCCGCTGTTGTTCAGCCATGCAGTAAGCAAAGATCTCGAGCCTTTCTGTGTGTATATGGCTGCAGCCCCATCATTAGCTACTTGCCTTAATGATCAGGTGCACCTTATAAACCGGCCAGTGGAAATCTGTTTGGCCGTCTGGAGGTCATGGAAAGTTCCATTCTTTTACCCAAGCATTCACTCTGGTTCTAGTTACTGCAGGTCACATTGCTCAGCCGTGGTAACACAGACAAAGAATGTGTTAATTAGGAACACATACACAGCTTATAGTCGATTCATCGATCTCAGATGCCCTAGTACCAGTGTTATAGCTTTATATTATTTTAAAATTTAATTTAAAAAGCAGTTTTTTTTAGTTCCGTTTTCAGTGAGTTATTTTAAAGATCTATTTATATTCAGGTTTATGCATTTTTAGTTTCAGTAATTCTATTACCCGACCCTGAAATATATCGTGCGAGATCTTTAGGGAATCCTACAGTGCACCTTCCAGGCATTACTGAGGAACATCTAAAGGCAATATACTGGGTCATGGTACCTCAAATGATTTTCATCATGGAGGAAAGACACCATTTAGCTAAAGTACTGATGTATGATTGATTTAATGATGTAACTTGACTTTAGTTAGTTTCAAAAGGAGTCTGTACAGTTTTCATTTTCTCACTTTTGCTGCACAGCACACACAGCTGTACAGAACCTAAACTAAAACTGTTCGTGGCTGAAGGTCTGTTACAGATACATTCAGTTGTACACTTCAAGCTTCTATCAAAACTTGGTTTTTTCTATTAGATGGCCACATTTTACTACAGTCCACTATATATTATGGATGCCCTTCTAGGGCTTACAACCTGAAGTCTGCAGGTTCAAGGTCACATCTAATGAAAAACCTTCTAAATCTCACATGTACATACCATATACTTGCGTGTGTGTGTGTATATATGAAATATTCCACTAGCTGTTGCTGGCCAGTTGTCAATCACTGAATTACAGCCAGACAAATCGCAGGACAAACTGGAACACCTTGCATATCGGACCAATTAAACTGCATCGCCAAGGAAACCAGACCTGCTTGTTACATCCCTTCTATCGCTCCGCTGGTGCTGCGATCCAGAGAGAGACAGACTGGTCATTGTGAAAGACTACTGCAGAGTCTGGGCCTGATCAGATAGCCGACTGCTGGGAGACGGAAAATGGAGAAGCAGGAGATGCACGTCTGTATTTCCTGCAGACATGCTGACTGGGTTACGACGCCATGCAGAATCGCCATTCGCATGTGAGCCTAATGGGCTCAGCCAGCTTGGTCAATATAACAGCCAACTACCTCCCACAAACAAAAAGGGCAAAACACCCAATTTAATAATCCTCACTGGTCATGATGCAGTGTTAGGGAATCACACGCTGCATTAAAAAGAGAAAAATGGATGATTCTGACACAGAAATAAATGTGGACGTTTCTAACAAGCCAGCATTCAGCAACTCATTTTACATGAGAACTGAAGAGGCTAAGTGTCTTACAGTGTGGTTAAGGTCATCTGCCTATACCCATCTTAACGTGTTCCCACCAAATTTAGACGATAAAAGCCAAGATTAGTGCGGAGACTCTGGAGACATTTTGGTATTTCGTAAACCTTCTAAAACTAGCATTTGAAAGCAAAGCTTCTCAAGGGCTACGTATAAATCCACGGAGGAATAAGGTCAGACGGTCAGAGAAAGGCCCACTGACCCGGGAACCCTGAGCTGCAGGCCAGACTGACCTAACGGACACGAGCACGGCGTCGCACGACGACGACTGGAGCTCCTCACTGCAGGAGCGATATGAGGAACGGGAAGAGTTTTAGGGCCAAAGGGCTGTGGTTCCTCGGGCGAGCAGCCTGAAAGCCTCACACCTGAGCAGAAAGGATGTTTCCAGGACGGCACAATGTTCCCACAGGCCCGGCGTAACACAGCAAACACGCTCGACGTTCTTTTGGGTTTCACGTTTATTATGCTGCTTTAGACACGGGACAGCCTCACGCCTTGACGGCGAACTTGCGGATGGAGTACAGCCGCTCTTTCCTCTGCATCTTCTTTGTCCTCAGGTTCTCCTCGTGCTTGTTCAGGCGCCGCCGCAGGGCCCGTGTCTTCTTGGGCCTCAGGTCCAGGGGCTTGTACTTCTTGCCCTGGAAACAAATTCCACACGGAGATGAACACAGAACCTAAACACAACAGCACAGACGACCAGCTCCGCGTGGTTTATGTTCCAAATTCAAAACACTATTTGTGCTCGGGGGGCAATTTAAAAGGCATAGAGGAGCAGCGCGCGCCCGCAAACACACACACACCAGATGTAACATTTGACAACAGATGACACACAATAGACACACAATGAACATTTAATTAAGGGTTTACATAAAGCAAATGCAAAGTCACTAGTACAGTTAAAGCACACTGAAGTCCATCTTCACTAAGCACAGACACCTAGTAAGACACATGGCAACTGATTTGCATTTCACATTTAGACAAACAACCATACGAACTCCAGCAGGCCCATATCCTCTGATTGACATGTCGCATACAAAGTTGGGTTAAATGCAAGGCAGCTAAATAACCCCGAATTTAAAATAAATGCCTGACACATTTTAACTAACAGTTCTGCAGTTCCTGTCCTGGATGGCCACTCTGCATCGCAATCCAGCAGATTCCCCTGTTCAAACACCTTATTCCGCTCACCAGACAGCTGCCAGGTATATGAGGCGTGTTTGAGCAGGGAAACCTGCAAACTGCTGCAGAATTGGAGATTCCAGGTTATCTAAGGGGTCAATGTGATCAGTTGTGTATAGAGACACTATAGAAGTATGGTGTGAATTACTGCCAGGAGACGTAG
The DNA here is from genome assembly GCA_026776945.1 of Isichthys henryi. Taxonomy (NCBI): domain Eukaryota; kingdom Metazoa; phylum Chordata; class Actinopteri; order Osteoglossiformes; family Mormyridae; genus Isichthys; species Isichthys henryi. The sequence goes on from JAODJX010000042.1 coordinate 3,566,948, forward strand.
ACTGGAGTCTTTCCTGAACTCCTGCTGTCGTACAAGTCAGATTTCCCACAGACTAATAACGGGGGGGAGGAACAATATAACAACGGGGGGGAGGAACAATGTAGCCTCCGTCATCTCAAAAGACGCCTTCTGAAATACTTACGAACACAGATTAAAAAACATCAGCCATCTGCAGCAGGCAGCTATTAACTGTCCTCCCTTGGGACCCGGCATCATTTTAATTGCTTTCTTTGGTTACAAAATAAACCAAATATCACCAAAATAAACAGATGTTAAAGACCTATAGTGTCATCACAGTAAGGACAGCGACTGTCGTAAGCATAGAAGCTTTAGAGAGAAGATGCCATCAGCACGTCCTCCACAAGAGGCACATTCCACTTCGTAGTTACAACGCGGGATTCTGCACCCTGGTGTAACATCGGGACGGCAGTGTTACCTTGTAGAATTTCCGCAGGTTCTCTTTCTGGGTCTGGTTAATGACAGTCAGGACTCTGGCGATGGACTTCCGGACCACACGGCTGAGACACAGGAAGGAGACCAGAACCACCATCAGTTCTTCGCTCTTACATAAGAGAGGCACTCAAGACTAACCCAACGCTCAGAAGCAACTGGGGAACCATTATTCAACCTAACAGCCATAACAGAACACTATTAGCCTTGAAAATAAAAATAACCACTTCACTATGAGGACATAATGTCTAGTGAGTTTAAGAAAAAAAGATTCTCTCTAACTAGATTGAAGATGACACTTTAATAGATATTTTGAAATGTTAGCATTTCGAAAGCCAATTTTTCTTTCACATTGAATGTTTAGCAGCTGCTCGGATCGAAAGTGAGAGAGAGCCGGGTCAGACGGTCCCTGGAGTAGCTGGGGGTGATCTGCTGACCAAATTTATTAATGAATTCTAAACACTGTTGTATAAATAACAAAGGCTGTGTCCCATTTTGATTGCAATCGATCCCAATAACATCTTCAATTGTTTCGAGGTGCCAGTGTAGTTTCAGATGAAATTTACAGCTGTCACGGCTGATTAAACTCAATTACTAAAAAGTACCAGTTAGGAAAATTTTAATTGATTGCTCAGCAATATGGCGGAAGGATGATGGCGCATAGAAGATGAGGGTCCAGATAAAGAGCAAAAGCATTTGTGTGGAACCACTAAACATTAAACGTGAATGAGAATGCAGTGTCAGTATTGCAAAGTACAACTTAAATATTACCACAGCACGACTGCAAGGCAAACATATCTTAAAAGACATTCAGGTTTGGCAGACTCACCCAATAATGCAACGTTAGCCACAGATAAATGTCAATTAGCCCTCAGAGTAGATTTCAGACTCACATGGACTTTATACACTCCCATTACGTCAAAACAACCGCTTACAAAACAAAGGTTAGCTCTCATTTCACATAATATGGTACATATATCCAATTACTACTAATTACTTGTGAACATACCGTGTTAGAGCTGAACGATACTGGAAAAGTTCACACTGTGATATTTGAAGTTTTCACTGCCAGTGTGTGCGTGCGTGTGGGATATGCATATTCACCGTACGCGACACCCTCAGCGGATTCTCCAGTTTCCTTTCACTTTCAACGGAGATTAATACACCCTAACGGAGATTAATACACCCTGTTTTTGTTGTCCTTACGGCTGCTGTGATGCATTTGTGTAGCCTGTGTATATAGTGTCTTGCAGTGACTGAACAGAACAGATTGGTTTGATTTTGATGGCTGTTCAGGGATGTCAGTAAGATGACAGGAGGCCATCATATAGCAGAACACTTTCGCATATGTAATGTACTGGAAATGCTGTTGAGCTGTACTGGATTGTGTGTCCCACTCGTCTTTAATCTACCCCACCAGCAATCTCATTTCTGGCTACGCCACTGCTCACAATCGCAGGCACGGTATCCAGAACTGCAGAGCCACACAAAGCCTCAGTTTTAATGTTGCAAGCAATGCTACCTAACCTGAAAAAAAAAAAAAATAGGCTGTTCTGGACCACATACTAGCAGAGCCTGTGCACTCAGGACCCTGAAAACCCTGCCTAAGGACCCCAGCTCTCTGCCCAAACAGCTGCCTGCATCATCGCACCGCGTTCCCTGTACTCACATCTTCGAGAGCTTGGATGCAGCCCCGCCGGTAACCTTGGCGACCCGCAGCTGAGACAGCTCCACCTTCAGGTCCTCCAGCTGCTTCAGCAGCTCCTCCTTCTTCTTACCACGCAGGTCTCGGGCCTTGATCTTCGCCTGAGTGTGCAGAGGAGCGTCAAGGCAGGTGAGCATCAGGCACTCAGGACAGACACCTAAGCGGCAGGTTATCATACCAGGCAGCCCACAGTAAGGTTTCAAACACATGAAGCACCAGAAGTCTGAAGTGGGGAAACGATACATAACCCCCTACCAAAAATCTCATTAACAGCTCAGATAGTAGTACACCGAGCTCACACGATGATGTATGTTATTAATTTCCATCTTTAAAGTTACACCTCAGTATTAGACTAAACCGTAATTGACTGCGTTTCGCTGAAGACTTACTACTTCATATTTTACGCCTTTATATACACTTTCATTTGCGCTACACATATGTGCAAAATCTCTACACTAAAAAGCTCACAATTCTCCATCAAGGGGCAACACGGTTAACGAGCCATTTTAAAGCTCGGTTACCCGTGGTATCGGGATCAAAACAGCGGCTAACTGCTATCGGAAGGGCCGCACACGAACTAGCACTAAGAGGCCGAAGGAAGCTTTCACGACACAGACATCAAATCTGGCCTTACAACCTGAATAACATTATATTTGCACACTAGAAGAAAACTACTTATAATAAACGGAACCTATTTCCCTCTCATAAAGACTCCCTTTAGGACAAGGAGCCCGGCTACCGTAAGCTCGGCTCAGTGGGGACGGAAACAAACTTTGTACATTTCAGTTAAAACCGATCAACCGATGCATCTAATAATCTATTAGGTCATTAGATCTACATCTTCTTCGACTTTGTTACCACTTTGCGTAAAATATTCAACTCCGGAATATCGAGGATTGAGTTAGATTGAAGGGGGGAAAGGAGCCTCTCACCATATTCTGGGCTGGGTGACACGGGAAAGGGAAGCGCGAGGGACAAGAGGAGATATCTACCGGGTTACGGGCGACACCATCTGTACGGCAGGGGGGGAGCAAAGAACTGCCGCCTGACGGGCGATACCATCATCGTAGCAGGGGCATAAAACACCTACCGGGTTACGGACGGTACCATATGTACAGCAAGGGTGGGCCGGAATGAACCATTGCATTTTTAATATAAAAGCATTTTAAAGGTAAGCATGTGGTCAATTAATTGTAACGTGTATTAAAATATATAATTGAGAAGGATGTTACTACATTAATCAAAATGATCTACAGAACATTAACATTATAGACGGCGCTATATGTAACCACCTCAATACTTAGTTAAAATTAAAATTATTCATATTCATGCTCATTAATTATCGGAGTAATATATTTTGCTATTAACACCCACAGCATAAAGCGTTACTCCGCAAGACAATTGCCCGTCTAGCAGAACGTGGATGTTGCCTGCCATTCCATACAATGCAATGACTCTTTGCAATTACTCTTGAGATTATGCAGAACCACCTGTTGTGGCGGTTGTTTAATGGAATGGAGCGGAGTTTGACACCAAAGCAGACTCACTGTACACATTTAAACGGTTTGAAGTTATATATGGGACTTAAAAGCACATGTCTAATCTGCCACCTTGACAAGTGACTTTAGAGCGTGTTGTACTGGAAAACAACTGCTGTACATCTGATTACCAGTACTTCAAAGTGACACCGACCAGTATGACGTTCGTAAAAATGTAACACGTTTTTAAAAATATCCCAGTACTCATTATTAGCCGGAGCAGATTACGAAAAGCATTCAAAGCACTTTATCCATCTGTTTGTTTATGTATTTACCCTTTATTTCACCAGGAAGGTTCCATTGAGATACAAGATGGCAGAATCTGTTCTCTAATAAAGTTTATTTAGAAAGGGTATGCTTATTAGATTACTGCATTGTAGATTAATATTTGAATTTACTTCAACAGTCTTCGTAAGACACACACGTGGATCCTTCATGCAAGAATTGATGAATTGTAGATAATTTACATTTCTGATTATATCTATACATCTATACAATTTCACACCTTCTGTGCTTATATATCATATAGTTTAGTGAACTGTGTAAAAAGTTAAATGCGTAACTGTCTAAAAATCCAACAGTGGCAACAGCTGCCAAGGTAACATCTACAGTATAATCCCTAATATTTAAATAAGGCATCACACTAGGCCGTCCCGAGTGGAGAGACCCCCCCCCCACTAGCCTCAGCAGGGGATCAGGCTCAGAAACACCCCAGGAGTGACTGTCACCTTGACCAATGAGAAACGACCTGAGATGACTCCTTTATTATGAATGAAGGAGTTCCGCTTCCGGTGCCGTATTTAACTATTTCGTCGTGGGCTGGTGCTGGGGGGGCTGAGTTCACGGCGCTGATCGACACCTCCGCTTACGGATCGGTGTTGTGTCCCCGGGGAGGCTGCGGGCCGGACTGCACGCCGCTCTCTTGGCGTTTGTCTTCACCGAGGTACCGGAGCACATTTAAGGCACTGCATCATACGCAGGATTATTGATATACTCTTAAATCATTTTCTTCATCTGTCTACTTTCGCCTGACACAGCGCCAGGACGACAAAGCGTGAATAACCTTCTCCCCCCACCCCTCCCCCGGAACCGGCTCTGATGGCGAGAAACACGCTTTCATCGCGGTTCCGACGGGTCGACATCGACGAATATGACGAAAACAAGTTCGTGGACGATCAGGAGGAGGCGGCGGAGAACCAGGGGCCGGACGCCGCCGAGGTCGACGACCTTATTCGACAATATCCTTTGCGGGCGCAGAGTGAAACCTGGCTGGCAGGTTGCTCAGTGGCACATGGGGGTAAACTTGCAGATGGTATTTACCTACGGGGTAGACGTGCGCCTGCCTGCATGTTTAATTAAGTTGTTAGATTTAAGTACTATATATATTATGAAAGTGGATTTTAAGTACTGTTGACTTTTATTTGGAAGCGGAGCCGATTTCTTAATCGGTTCCTAATCACGCTTCGTCTTCTCGAAAGTTTCCAAAGTCATATGAATGCGTAATTTGCTCTCATTTGCATTTATTCCAGATTAACGCCATTAAGGCATGCTGTCTACTCCAAACTTTAATTTTTCGTTTGCGTCACTATTTGAAATTGATCATTCAGCAGCGAAAACCGGTCTGTCCTGACTGTTTATAGAGATGCTGACTTTGGATAATTTTTGTTTAGGCACTAACTTGGGAACAGAGCTGTTAAGCAGGTCTGTGTTTTGGGTGACTTTTATCAATATTACCGTATCTCTGGACAACTAATCGTAATCCGTAGTGCTGATGCCGTCTGTTTTGTTGCCTTATATGTGGAGTTAATTTTGGGCACTACCTAGTGCAACGGGACCTCGTAATACATTTAAAAATGTATTTAAAAAAAAAAAAAAAAAATGTTCTTCATGTGACTTCAGGTTTATGCTGATACTTGAGGTGTCTTGATCATCTGAGCTATGTCATGGTTTTAAGCGTCTGTAGCAGAACGGTCAAATTTTAAGGATGTTTTTCTGGGAATGTCAGGATATTGTTAACACACGTCAGTATTAGGTAATGAAATATGTATGTCACATGGTTAATTCTTGTTTCATTTACACATTTTCCACTGGCACCTTGTGATAGATGGAAAATGATTAAAGAAAGTAGCATAGCAGTGCTGAAATGCAGGAGTGGGGGGGGGGGGGGGGGGGGGGGGGGGGGGGGGGGGGGGGGGGGGGGGGGGGGGGGGGGTGGGGGGGGGGGGGGG
>JAODJX010000042.1:3590542-3601523 GCA_026776945.1 Isichthys henryi
CTCGAAGCTGCTCAGCATAGTCTGGGGGCAAGAGGTGGGCGCATAAGGGAACCACACACACGCGCACGCACACACACACACACACAAAAACAGGAGGGGGTGGGTGGGTAATGGGGGTCCAAAAGCAAAAAAAAGACAACAGAAAGAATAAACATGAGTGAGCACAAAATAAAATGAACAGAGAAACAAAAGGGTTTTCCCTAATGAGGAGCTAGGAGGCTATTGAGGCCAGGCCTTAACTGGGAGGGGGGGGGCACACAGACAGGTATCTGAGGGACCACAATGGGGTATTTCGGGGGAAGGGGCTGCGGAAGGGTATGGTCCAAGCAGGAGAGGTTTAAGTCTTTTAAACACTGCAGACGGGAAGCCACTTACAGGGACAGACCCCAGGCCTTCAGCAAACGTAACTGGTCTCTCAGTCACCCCATAAGCATCCTGCCTTGTGAATAAGAGGCCTCTGGCAGATGGCAGCAATCCAAGGCCCACCCCCTCACACCTCTGCCGCGGCCCCGCCCCCTCACGCCTCTGCCGCGGCCCCGCCCCCTCACCTGACAGCTTGGCTTCCAGCCTGCGGATCTGCCCATTCCGTCTGAGTAGCTGGGAGGAGAGGTCGTCTCTGGAGCTGCTGCCATCAGAGGCCTACGGAAGGAGGAGGACATACAGGAGGCGTAAAGTCACAACACTGCTCCCATTCATGCCTGTTCTCACCCATTTATAAGTGTTAGAAAAGCAAGACATGTTTCAGAGCTTTTAGACAGTAACCTCATTAGGTTCAGATCTATTACGATACAGAACCAAATCTGAGACCCACGTACTTCTGCTTAATTTGGATGACTGTAGAAAAACACATTTTCCTGAAGAAGAAATCTCTGTAAATATGCAAAATGCAGAAGATCGATCTGACAGCTTCACTGATATGATAACATTCTGCTTGGAGTCGACAGGAATGAAAAATAAAGTGCTTATAAAATGTCATGCTAATCTTTTTCTTAGCTCCAGATCAGTAATGCAATGACGATTCTGCGGGCACAGAAGATAAGCACATGTGGATTAGATTATACAGCGAAACGACAGCAGCCTGAGATAAAAGACAATGCAGGCCATAAATCAGGGCCGGACGGGCAGCAAAAAGGGCAGCCCAGGGCTGAAGGAGCAGGTCCATGGATGGGAACAGGGAGATCAACCAGGAGATGAAAAGCAAAAGAACTACAGAGGCATATGGCTTTGGGTAACGCTGGGCTTTCAGGACAGGATGCCTCACAAGGATAAACTCAGGCAGCCAGGGAAGCATTGAAAATCCCTCCTATTTATTAACATAAATGGCAGGAGGGGGGCAGCTTACATCAGTTATGACTCAGAGGCAGACGGTGGGAAGGATGCTGGCATATCGACCCTGGATACAAGCATCACACCCACAAGCTCAGAAGTGATCACTGAGTTCCATCCATCCATCTTCTGACCACTTAACCTGGTAACAGGGGCGCCTGTAGCACAAGGAGCCAGGGAGGGATTAGACCCCTCCCCTAAACCCTGAAGGCACAGAGCAACAGTGCCACCCACTGAGCCACACCATGCCTCTGCTGCCTCTCCTCCAATTCTGATCTCAGCACCACGTGGAGCTGCATTATGGAGGGAGACTGGAAGGGACAGCAGGAAAGGCCGGGATGGATAATGGCGGAGATTAATGAAAGAGTCATGGCTGGATGGAGATGGATGGACCCCAGCAAACACTGAAATACTGTGGATGTTCACAGACAGGGACACCGTTCAGCGGAACAAGGCCGAACAGGCAGCAGTGTGACACCACAAACACAGGGTCGTGGCGGGACATTCTCTCATTTCCCTTCGAATCTGCCACTCAGGGACTGGGAAGTCAGAATCACTTTTCTGAGGTTTTAAAGGTCCGCGCCTGCAGAGCTATAAGCCTCAAAATGAAAACGGGAACCTCAAACCGCCAGTCTTCTGAGAAATACCCACACAGACAAGATCATGACCCAGGGACACTGTGTAGCTCAATCCGTGCCCTTGGTTGGTTTCAGTCCCGAGAACAGGACAGTAAGAGTCTCAACACTGGGCCCTCGAGCCAGTAAGCAGGACAGAGGATGTTGATATACCCCATTCTCTGACTCAAAACTTTCCTTAATCGGGACAAAAGCATCAGGTAAATGAATAAAGTCACTGGAGCAGTAGAATAAACTCAAAGCGCAGCAGACAGAGGAAACATACACTGGAAGTTCACAGATTCGAAACAACAGACCAAAGTTCAAAATCATCCACCATCCCTCAGGTTTTTTGCATCTTCCACACTATTTTTAAGACTGGGAAGTAAATGCTGTAGCACCATGGATTAAAGGCACCCAGTCCGAACACATTCAGTAAGCAGCACCGGCAAACAACTGGAGGTGTATAACAGCATCCGGGCTAAGAGTCATGTGGGAACGCGGCGACACTCACAAAGTCATCGCCAGAGTCAGCACCGGCGGAGGTGATGGACTCCTTGCTGACGGAGCGGGGGATGCGGCCAGCCGATCGGGGGGCTGTGGCCGCCTCCTCGGCAATCTTCTTCTTCAGCTTGGCAAACATAGTGAGGTCGCAGCCTTCCAGCCCCCGCGGGCTGCCCAACTGCCCGTCTCCTCACGATTCAAATCGCTCTGTTGCGGAGGGTGGAGCGGGGCAGGTGGGGCAGTTATCGCTCACAGCTTGGTCTGCAGTTATGGTTCCATCCACAGAAGAGAAAATCCTTCATCTTCATCACCTCTAATTCTCTACGACAGATCAAAACACTACTTCAACCATAACATTTTAGTCTAAAAGGAGTATCTCAGGGTGGCCAGGATGGAAACTGTACGTTATCACAATTTGCCAGTGGCTCAAAAAGTCTTCATTCTGCAAATTAATATTTTGTCTGTCAAAGGTAATCCATGTGGAAGGTAAACTGGCTAACCGCAAACGGCTAATAACACCCATTGACGCAAAGGGGAAGCACATAAGGAGGACCAACATAACAGCGCAGAGAATTATGAGAAGAGTCAATTATCTACCAGAAAAACATCTAATGTATCTGCTACGACTGCTGTTATGATTAATTTTGGGGGGAAAGTATTACCTTGCATCTCATTTACATAAACCTTAGAGTGCAATAGCAAGTCAAGGTAACCGTATAACTGCAAAGGATAACTGTAGAATAATAAGACTACTATAGAAACAATGTTTTCTGTAAAATATAACCAAAGATAATCAACAATTGTCATTTTGTTTATTGTTAATTGATTATTCTATACGATGGACTGCATTATTTGATATCCACGTTGTGTGAGACGCATTGTAAACACAGTAGGGCGACCTGAAGTAAATCCAGTTTCACATGACCATTTACGAACTTTTAACAATGGAGTCGCTATTTTTATCAATGCTTCCACCTGTCACGCCGCGACACTGTACCAAATTCCCGGAAGCTCAGCGCCGCAGAAATGACTGACGGCTTCACTGGGCTCCGGTTACCAATCGCCGGCTTCACACACAATGAGATGATTTTCTGTTTTCTAGGAGGCAGGCCGTCAGAGACCAGTACCCGAGTTTAAGGCCTTGACACAACTGGACCTCCCCAGCCTCAGCACAATACTAGTACTGGGGAAAAGAATCTCGTTCCGATTTGAAGTTCCAGCGCTAACATGGAACCGTAACACAAACCGCAGTATATTACCCTTATACTGAGATGTATGAGTCCAACATTATTCCCGCCTGACAGTATCTTCGTGTAGGACAGAACACGTCTAGCCGGCAAACAAGGGGATTTATATTTTAAACTCGGCGGAATCGGTCAAATTTATAGTTAGCACTGGCAGCTAAAACGGACAGCGCCACTCTTTACACAAACCGGTCTTCATTTCAGCCCGCTAAGCGTTTTAGCACAATGCGTGTCCATTATATGGCACGGCTGCGTACTGACGAATAAATTCGAACAAAACTCAATGGCTTCCGAATCTGTCAGCCCATCGATAATTCCTATCATTAAGCATGGCTTTAAAACCGGAGCATTCTTCTCGCACTCCCATACACTATCGCTTTCTAACTTTGTGAGCCGCAACGTTTCAAAACACATTCAGTCAAGGAAAACTGGCTTCGATTCACAGCGTCACGACTTAAACGATGGTAGGGACTGCTACATTCATCACCACATTTATCGGAATTAAAAACTGTAGCGCCCGGCTGAATAATTAATGGATACTATGCTAACGTTTAAAGGTAGCTACAAGAACGCTTACCACACGAACTCGGAAAAGAAAGTGAAAAACTGATAACGTATTCCATTGCGTTGCTAAATGTCGTCGAAAGTAAAAAACATTGCTTGTTCGTTTACTCCATAAGTACGCACAATTCACGGAATTAATTTCCTTCCAACTTCTTTACGCATCTCCAAAGCCCACATACGCGACAGTGCTGACGTCTCTGAAACGGCCTTGTAACTGAAGTCGCTGCTCATTGGTCCGTGCGTGAGTTGGGGGCGGTGCAAAATACGATTCGTCCATCTTCCTGTCAATTAAAAGGAGTAGTTTAACTCTTTACATGTCTGCACTTGCGCGTGTTCAATGATTTGTGTGTATAGATTCATTGTATGAAAACTGATGTTCCAGTCACTTTGGAATAGTATAAATGCCATTGAAAGCGTCTCCTTGTTTCACAGGCCGTATCACCAGGAACGCAAAGTCCTCTCGTGTGGATTATGTGGACCAATATATTATGCAACCCATTGTTTCAGAAAATATTGCAAAGCTACTTGTCCTGAACCGGAACATTATCTAGCCTATTGGTTCCTGCCTGCACCCATTGTTCCCGGGATAGGCTCCGGTCTCCCACGCGATCCCAGTTGGGATTCAGCTTTTATGGTGATGGATTGTGATTATCTAGCCCCAGGTAATAATGAATGTATCGGAAGTTAAATTAAAACCTAATTAATTGTACTGTAATTTAATGATCTCCAGATAACAATTACGTTTTTGTTGTTCGGTAAATATTTCCCAATTTTTTCATATTATTTGCAAATTACGCAAGTCTTACGTGTAGGCTACATCTTAAAACACGGATACAATAACTCATTTAAGCAATATTAAATGTTTATTTTTAAAAGCATTCAGTGAAAACATTTTATGAAAAAACATTACAGATATCCTTATTTTGATCCTTCATATTATTACATCATTACCAGAAATAAACAAGAACAACATCAATTTGGTGACAATTAAGACAATATTGTTCTGAAGGCAGACAACAGAGCGATTTAAGATGACGAACTACAAGCTCTAGAATCCCTTAGCTTATAAAGAAAGAGTATTCGGACATTTTAGCTTCTGTTTTACACCTTCAGCAAAATACCCTTACTAACCAATTAACAACATTCGGCTTTGACCAACACGTGTACAAAGACAACTTAACTTACAACATGCCTCTGATATTAACAATTACATTAGGTCCTGGCTAAATCGTGTTTTAACCATGTTCTTAATATAGAAAAAAGATACCGGTATGATATACACTTAAACATTCCAAGTGTACAGTAAAATGTGTTAAACGTAAGTTAAACCAGTGATAATTGTCGATCCGGAGGTGTATTTTGTAACGACTGACCTCCAACTCATTTGTTTGTAGACAAGACGGGCATTTACACAGTCTTCCCACACAGTGACTCCAGTGCCAGTCAGTATCCGTGCACTGGCATTGACACAAAGGAACACGCGTCCCATTTACAGGCCTTCAATGGTGACGGCTAAAGAAGCTAAGAACCATTTTCTGTTTTTTGACTCCACTAGATGGCACTCTTAGTTTGCCTTGGGACATGAATTGAGCACTTTTTTGAATAGAGAGCACCATCTAGTGGTGTCACATAATACAGCAATTGGTTCATGAAGCTTCATTTGGCCATTGCTAGTGTTCAGCTAGACCGCCATGTTTGGTCACAGTGTGCGTTTTTCTGCCCTCTGCTGCGACTATTTTAGCCACAGCTGTTCTGGAACCATAGTATTTATTCTATTAACTGCATCATCTATTTTACAATCAAATGTCACAGGAATGTTTTGTCTGGCAGTGATTATCATTGTGGGAATGATGAATATCATTATTTAAAAACTTAAGTTTATTGCAGCAGGTTTTAAACAAATGAAAGGGCTTCCACTGTCGCAATTATATAAAAGCGAATGTCCCCAAAAGTGAGTAGAGAAGGACTTGAGTAGCGTTGTGGATGTTAAAGACTCCAAGTGTATATAAAATGTATCCACACTTTTTTCCAATATACTCGCCCCGTGAGTGTTTCCTTAAGCGTGTCATTGGGTCAGACTGTGCTATCATCGTAGCAAAGCCTAAAGCGCACCTAAAGAAGAAAAGTACAATCTGTACGCACTGCCTGTCCTTAAATCCCAAAACGTTAAAATGACTCATTGTTCATCATTTACTTTTGGACAAGATATTTGAAGTTCTGTGTGTATGTGTAGCACTGTCAATGCAAATGAGCAAATAAGTGACCGGGGGAGATGTCCGGAGCGCATGACTCGAAACGGTACTTATTTAGCTGGAGCATCAAAGTCAGACTTCACAAGAACAGCTCCATGGACACTTGTGCTAGATTCTGTCACAGTTAAGACACCCACATATATAGAAATATATATATTATCTACATATACACATATGTTTTGTATTCACCTGTGAACTGTACTGCTACCCAGGCTAAAAAACAGTCTGTCTACAACACACGTGACAAATGTTAGAAGCTTGGCACACCGTAAACGCTGGACTGTACCTAATTCACAAACATGCAGGAGAGAGGGTGGTACTTTCAACCGACAGCCAGGAACATTTAAAAGTGCATTTTCTAAGTAAATGGTCTCCCGCATGTCCTGTAAGTCTGGCAGGAAGTGACACGTGGCCTCTTCTGAACTGCCAGCATCCCTAATGCAGTTACCCATATTCACAAAACCAGACAGTTAACAAATCACTGTGAAGGACTTCAAAGATTAATCTTGCTTCTCCTACAGAAAGGCTAACTTCTGGGGGGGGGGCGGGGGGGTTCAAAGCTTCTTCTGTAAATACAATAGGTTCATTAACAAGGAAGATGAAAGAATTCTGGGGAAAAACCCCCTAAAGCGATGAGCAGATTTCAGCTACCATAATGAGTATTTTTAAAACTATAATGTAAGAATTGGACGAAGGTAACTTCTGACTGCACCACGCACATGTGCAGATGGATCACAATGTATTCTCTCAAAGGAGATGTTACTATCCAGCACAGCTCAAGACTGTCCAAAATCCGACACCCATGATGTGAGAGGGCGTGTGGAGTCCACCTCTGCCCCATGACAATCCGATGTTAGTCGCTATGCTGACACAACACGATACAGCTACTTGTTTTCTAGTATCTGCCAACAAAAGTGTATTTTTATGTACATTTAGAACCAAATTCTAAGAAGGTGCAATATAAAACTGTTTGACCATGTTTTTAAAAAAATAGATGATCAGCTCTTTTTAAAAGTAGAAAAATGTACGTCTAGTGAGAAAATGATCAAATAAACTGGACATTCTTGTCTAGGGATGTTCGACACCATTAACACCCCTTCGGAGAGCGTTTGAGGGAGCTGGCAGGGGGAGGGCTGTCAGAAGCCATCCAGGGTGTTGCTGTAGAAGAGGGACTGCACATCCAACATGGCTGCCAGCTCTAGCACACGTTTCTGCAGCAAACTGTTCTCAACCGTGTCTGGCTTGGGAAGCTGGGGGTAGGACTCTGGGTAACTCCGGGAATCCTGCATTGGGGGATGGGATAGACCAGCATAAAGCATACAGGACTTCTGGGGGGGGGATCTGTAATCCATACAGCCTCAAGCAAGTAATACAAACAATAAGGTAGGACAACACCTACTAAGGTAGGGCAACTACTCGAAAGATCTCGTGTACACTAATGCGCTAACATGCCAACATACCTGAAAGAGCTTGTGTATGCTAATGCGCTAACATGCTAATGTACCCGGAAGAGCTTGTGTATGCTAACGTGCTAACATGCTAGTGTACATGAACTTGTGTACGCTAACATGCTAACATACCTGAAAAAGCTTGTGTATGCTAATGCGCTAACATGCTAACGTACCCGGAAGAGCTTGTGTATGCTAACGTGCTAACATGCTAGTGTACATGAACTTGTGTACGCTAACATGCTAACATACCTGAAAAAGCTTGTGTATGCTAACATGCAAACGTATCTGAAAGAGCTTGTGTACGATAATGCGCTGATATGCTAACCTACCAAAAAAAGCGTGTGTATGCTAATGCGCTAACATGCTAACGTACCCGGAAGAGCTTGTGCAGCCTCAGGACGGCCGAACAGAAGACGAAGCGGATGAGGAGAAGTCGCAGGAATTCATCCCCGTAGAACTGCAGAAAGGCCTGGTCTGAATGAGGAGACAGATGTTTTAAAAGAAGTAGCTATCAGATCTCCTTCACGTTTAAGCACCATTCATTGTTCTGTAAATCAACAGAATGAAACCGCGTGTTGGGAAAGTTACTCACAGAAGTAATCCATTACAGACAGAGGTGGAAAGTTCAGGTCCAGAAAGAACAAACCCATACTATGGTATTGTTTTAACCAGCCAGCTGAGTCCTCTGTGACTGTGACTCTTTATACTCAACTGGTTGGTTGAAACAAAACCTTGGTCTGGGTTTGTACTTTCTGGACCTGAACCTTCCAACTCTGTCTGTAATGAATTACTTTTGTGAGTAACTTCCCCAACACTGTGAACTAGATGTTCTTTCTCAGATTAAACACTAAGTGGCAATTAATGAGAGCTACTCAGGATGGGGCCCCGAGGACCTACAAGCTGGGAAGGTACCTATGCTGCGAGAGCGGGTGATCATCTGGCCCACTTCACGGTACACAAGGTGCAGGAACTCCTGGGCCTTTTCCCACAGGCCCTGCCTTAGACTACTAAGGCCGCATATGGAGACGAAGGCCACTATGGGGCTGTACAGGAAGAGCGTGAAGAGGCTGCCACGCTGTGATTGGTCTAAAGAAAGAAGGGGGAAGGGTTAAGAGACTATACACATTACAATATCTACCAGTAAGTCGTGTGGAACTGACAACAGTTTTCAACATTACTAAGCCTGTTTTTCTTGTAAGGTGGAAACTGCACATTTGCAGTATGGGTTGTGTTGAATATTGATACTATTTTGGGGTGACAAGCAAGCTAACAATAATAGCAAAGTGAAAATATATGTGGAAATCTACAGAAACAGTTCATGATAATACTTCCTCAAGGGCCAGGGTCCAGCACTAAGTGCAAATTCACAATGTAAAAAAATCAGGAAGCAAACAAAGATTTTGCTTAGAGGAAAAGTTTATCCTTAAAATGATAAAATGAAATCGAACGAGAGCACCTAGACACCTTAAAACCTTAAAACTTCACCACTCAACTGACTAGTCTATGTCACCCCTAAAAAATATGAAGCAGCTGTACTGGGGACTGAATCGCTGGTTTTTCACACCCAGAGCAGTGAAGTGACCCACACACCTTTCCACTGCACTCCTTACACTGCTTCCTCGCCTGCCTGTCCTGATATCAGCTGTACCTTCCGCATTTATACCTGGACTGTACACAGTTTTACTTCATGAATTGTGACTTTGCTATTTTGGACTTCCTCTGCTGGCCCCTGGAGGATGAGCTCATTTGAGTCAGATTCATCCCAAGGTTCCTTCCATCTAGGGAGTTTTTTTTCTCTGCCATTGTCGCGTCTGGCTTGCTCACTGTGGGCTTTCGGCAGGGACAAGGTAAAGTGCTTTGAGACGATGTAACATTGTGAAATTGCGCTTTACATATAAAATTGAATTGAATTTAATGTTAAATAACTGCTGTAAGAAGCCGCACATACAGAGAAGCACAACGCTGTCCTTCACTCCCACTTGCAGGGTTGCCAGACTCTAGGTCTTATCCCACATCTGCCATGCAGTGGCTGCCCACGGTAAGACCTGCATTCTTCCACAATGAAAGTAGTAGCCCTGACCACAGTGGCTGGTAGGACTGCCAAAATCATTTTCTATTCTATGGGTGCAAGGCAGTGACTCAAAAAACTCAAAAATGGGGCACCAAGCCACCACAGGGCACCCACACACCATTCAGCAGCTCCACTTCACCTTAGCATATTTTTGGACAGTTGGGGGGAAACTAGATGACAACCCCAAACACTCAGAGTCTGGGTAGAGTATTGAACACAGTTCTCCAGAAGTATGACGCAACTGCACTAACCACTGCGCCACCAGGAGGCGCCACTGTGCTAAAACTCATACCCTGCATAATCTGTATTTGTCCGTTCCGGGACAACTCCAGAAAAATAAAACCGTTAAAAGTGCATGGACATTACAGTCACCTTGCAGACTCTTGGGATAGACTGTGGGTGACAGCAGGCACACCAGTGGCTGTCCGAAAAGATTCAAGAAATTCTGGTGAAAGAAAGCACACAAAAAGCAGTGAGTAACTGCACAGATGGTCCTGTCCCATTCAGTAACTTATGCACATAATAACGGAATAGGAGGACGGACTGGACTCCTTATACACTGGATTTTAATATGTGCTTGTTAGATAATAGGTGCAGGCATTGTCTTTTGGAATGATACCGAAATTTGTTGCTAAACTTACTACAGGGCAAATAGATTTCATACCCTGGAATTAAATTGATGGGTTAAAACTCACCCGTAACTAGGGGTCTAGCCTCTGTAAGGTACATAATATCAAAATATCAATTAGAAAACGCTTCATAAGAAAAGGTGCAGTGGCGATTTCTTTAAGACTGCAAGGGAAGCTCAGCTTCCCCTATAATGTCACAAAATTAATGGTCAAAATATGTACTATTGTATTAACATTTTATTGACTAACAATGCGTTAGAAAACGTTCATCTCAAAGACGAGTTCGTTCAGAATCAGTTAGATATAGCAGGTCGGCTGACTTGATT
>JAODJX010000042.1:3625712-3643935 GCA_026776945.1 Isichthys henryi
CTGCACCTGTGATGCTCATCCCCCCCCCCCCAGGTAATCCCAAGCGATCGATTGCCGTTACAGCATACTGATGGGTATGGCAGTCCTCACGGAAAATGGCTCTCCATGCATTCATGGGTGGCTGTCAGATGGATCTGGTCCTTTGGGGTTGAATTTGTGTGGGTTCAGGTCAGAGGAGTTTCAGGGGATAAGTCAAGTTTACCTGGGGCTTGGCGTCTTTTTTTTTTTTTTTGAAGGAAGATAGGAATACGGCTAAAATACTCGGGACTGGTCTTAAAATACTTAGAGCCCCGAGTGATCGGACGTAACGGCGCCCTTATTCAGGTGCATCAGAGTCGCTGGGGTTGTGCTCCTCTATACAGCCTTTATTTTGTATCTTAGTCCTCTGGTGCAACATTGTAAAAAAAGTTTCCAGGGCTGAGGTCAAACAGTCAGTATTTATCACGTTTTATATTGAGACTTGTTGTAGTATTTGGAGTATTTAAGGGCAGGTTAATATTTACAAAGCTGGCAGTCAAGTTTGTATAACAAACGTGGTGATGTTTGGCTACCGGCCAGAGTTTTGATGTGGGGACTCTGCGGTCATGTCAGTAAATGAACTTCTGCTGCCTAGATATATAATGATGAGGTTGGTCTCCTTTCACTGTTTACTTGTCAATTTGTTTTCTACCCGAATGAAAAAAGGAACTAAGTGTAACGTATTGAATAATGAGAGGGTTGAGGAGAGATCGCCAGTGCGCTGTTGTGCTCAATGCCGTTCCTGGCAGCGCCGATCCACCGACCGCTCCGGCTCGGAGCTGGTCTCGTTAAGTGAGTCCCGATTATACAGTGTGCAGTCAGTCTGCAGAAACGCGGTGCGGTTACGGCTCTCAGACTTTGCAAACCACTTTAACATCTTTTCGGATGACTTGTTTGCTTATTTTGTCCGCCAGTCTGTCAGTCCCTCTGCTCAGAAGTAATTTACTAGCGGTGGCAGTATTTGAGTTATTGCAAAAGCAAGTCAATGAGTTTGACCAAAACAATGAACATAAATCAGCTTCACAAACAAGCTTTTGCTGTTAGGGCAGCACGGAGGCTCAGTGGGCAGCCTTGTGGCTTTGCGTCCAGTACCGTGGCTTTGATCCCGGGCTCTGTGTGAGTGGAGTTTTCTGTGTTTGAGTAGGCGTGTGTCCTCCCATGGACTGGCACCGCGCTCAGGGTGTCCCCCTGCTTCCTGGGATTGGCTTCTGGCTCTGGGCTATTCTTCTTAGCCCGAGTGGCTATGGAGAATGAATACACATTGAATGTGAAAGAATAATTACAGCATGAATATTAATAAGGCCAGTGTGCGTACATATTTAATGACTGGTTATATAATGCTTCTCTCTGCCTGCTCCAGTTGGGCTGCCAGGTTGGCAGTATTCCATGTCCCATCATTCAGATGTCTGGATATTTGTAAGTCCTCCTTGTAATAGAGAATTTGTTAGGGTGTATATGAAAGTTCACATGAGTCTTCATTTCTGCTATCTGATAACACAGGGCTTATCTGCTGGTAGACCTGTCTTTCTTCTTCCTGGTTCAGCAGGTCGGTTGTGGTGACTCTCTGTCTCTCTCTCTCTCTCTCTCTCTCTCCATATTGATTTAACTTTTCTTTATTGTACATCCTGTTAGATGAAATGCCTTTTGACAGCAGGTCATTTTACAGCTGCATCTGAATGTTGTATTTATGCATTTTCATATTTGGTCCTTGCTTAAGGAGCGCGTGCCCCCCAGGTCTTGGTCAGTAATTTATACGCAGCATTTGTCTTGACTTGTTCTGCATGTCCGTTTGTGGACTTTGCGTCTGTATTACTGCTGTGAAAGACATTTCTGATGCAGTCTGTTTCCACAAATAGCTTGTTAACAATTTTGCCTTGGCTCAGGAAGCTGTGCGCGTTGTTTACACTTGACCTGGATTCTGCCGTCGATCTTCCATGTAAAACCGGTGCCTTGACGGCCACCTGAAAC
The DNA here is from genome assembly GCA_026776945.1 of Isichthys henryi. Classification (NCBI taxonomy): domain Eukaryota; kingdom Metazoa; phylum Chordata; class Actinopteri; order Osteoglossiformes; family Mormyridae; genus Isichthys; species Isichthys henryi. Next base: position 3,627,699 of record JAODJX010000042.1, read on the forward strand.
AGTCACGCGCATACCAGTTAATTCTCACTCCCTTGCGGGTGGCTAAGCCAGCCAGTCTGCACGGGTGTGTTCTCAGCGCAGATTCCGGTTCGTAGGCGGCTCATTGAATCATTGTGTTTCGGCTGTGAAGACCCCCTCCCACCTCCCTCACCCCCTTGGGGTCCTTGAGGGGGCAACCGTAATGCGTGCACATTAGGGCATATTGATGTAAAAAGGGCTCGGGCCTCGAAAGCCAGGGCTGTTTTGCAGGGACAGGGTTGTACTTTCTGGGGCCCCTTCTCGTGTAATGGCTGTTTTTGGCCAACAGGGGGCCCCCAAACTTCCGGAGCGCCAGACAATTGTGTAACTGGAGTTAAACACTGCCTCGGCCCTGCTGATGCATAAAGAACTTTTTGTCTGGGTGGGAACATTTTAATTTACTCACTCGGAGGAACTGTTCCTCTGCATGTGGCCTGCCAGCCTTCTCGGCATCCATCCGGTTCACCCCTTAGTCGTCTCACACGTGAATAATGTGTCTCTCCCAGCCAGGTTTTCCTGGTTATTTATGGCACAGGGCTTGATTTTGGCTTTGATATATCCAACGGAGCCTTTCCCCGGCTCATGCACCCTAATTCTGAATAAGCAACGTGAAAGATCGATGAACGGATGTTTAGTTGTGAGATGGGAAGGGAGTAAATTAATCAAATTGGCTCACAGAGCAGAGTGAATGACAAAATATCAGGGTGCCAAAGCCAGGGTGCAGCTGAAAGGCTTCGCCGGCACGGAAGCCGGGAATTCCGAGCTGACCTTTAAAACACTTTCCCACTGTACTTTTCTTCATTTCGAGCATGCAGAGCTCTGCATTATTTCCACCACTCTGTTATGACAGTTTCAGGCTGCCAGGAAGGCAGACGCTCTTTAAATACCACGGTGTCTCATACGGGGACACGGGCGCTTGTGCCTTCTGCGGTGTAGCACCATGGACTGCTTTTGGGCACCATACAGGTTGCCTGGTGCCCCAGCCTGCTGTTGTACAGGGGGGGAGGTTAGGATTAGGGGAGATTTCATTAATTATACACCAGGGAGCTTGGTTACCCTGAGGCGTCGAGAGAAATCTGCAGTGGGGTTTGCATGGCTGACAGGGGGGCTGGTTTCAGCCACGACCTGCACAGTTTTGCAGGTAAACTGCTTTTTGTCACCTGACAACACCTGTAATGATGTCACTGTTATATAAAAATAAATGAAGGAGCCGTCAAACTTTGTAGGATCCGACTGTGCGAGTAGCTATTTGAATTTGTGTTATTAAAAAAGATGGTAATTGGTGACTGAGGATTGCGAGGTTCCCTGAACTGAGCCGTGTGGATCTTTGTTGCTTTTGTAATTTTCATTTCTGTGTTTGGTTTCGTTTTTGCACCTCTGTAGGGTGAATTAACTCAATACCTAGGTACTAGCAGGTCCGCTGGAATCAGGAGGTGTTGTGAGATAAAGGTGTTTATTTTGGTGCATTAACAGAGGGGGTGTAATAACCAGAGAGAATGATGACTTTAATTTGTTTGTTTACTCAAAGGGGTCGGGGGGAGAAGTCCTCAGAATTGGTAAATTTTCTTGTTAGTTTGATTACCTTTTTTGGATGCAGTTTGAGGTTTGGGGTTTAGCTGGGTTTGGACTCGTAAACAGGGACATGCAGGGTGGCTTGTGGAACTTTTACATTTTGGACACTGGCCTTCAGGGACATGGTTATTTGGAGCATTTTCGCTGTGTGACAGTGCAGGGACGCATTCATGCTTTCTTAATGAGCCCCCCCCCCCCCCACTTTTATCGCTTCATCTCTGCTTGGGCTCTGACCAAAAGTACATGCATACTATCCCCAGAAAAAGTGTCCAGGTTTAAGTGACTTTTAACCTTTTTGAGGTTTTTCAGAAAAACGCTCTGTGGTTTGAGGGCTTTTTTAAATGGCTGCTCTTCTTTCTTATGTATTGTGTTCTGTGGTGGCATGAGGAGGCCCATTGAACCCTTTCATCTTCCTGGTTTCTTTACCTCTTCGCTCTTCCCTCCCTGATCGGCTTTGCTCTCAGCGGTCGATAATGACGCCTCTCCTGCTCGTCCGCTCTGACATATTTCCAAGTCTCTAGGGGGCCGTTCGTAAATGCTGCTCCCTTGAGACGCCCCTGGAGAGATGATGTGAAACGTGCCGCTGTCAGGCCCCCCCGAGCATGCCCCCCCCCCCTCCCCGTGTTCCTTTGAAAGTTCCACTGGGGGAGAACACATAGAAAGAGAAACTTCTCTTAGACTGGGGCTTCTGGATTTGTCCTGTGTGTGTGTGTGTTTGTGTGTGTGTGTCTGTGTCTGTGTCTGTGTGCGTGCAGGGGGCTAAAGCACCTCTCCGGCAGCACAGTATACTGGGCAGTCTAGATGGGATGCCAGTCCACCACAGGGCACTCACACACAAACACGTACACACACATACACACACACACATACACACACACAATCTCTGCATTCATTTCTATAGGTTTAACCCTAATTCTAAATATGACAACCCCTACTCAGCCCTAACCTTAACCATAAGTAACCAGACATAGTACAAGACTTTTGGTGTTTTTAGTTTATTATGGGGACCAGATAAAATGGTCCAGACGTCTAAATAACAGGTTTTCATTACAATGTGGGGACATTTATACTGTGGGGACAATGTAATGAATTCATCACCATCCACTGACAAACGCATAGAAACACACACACTCACAGACAGAGTGGGGTAGAGCTGCACTAATGCATTTTTGTAAATGCTTGCCTGGCACTTTCGTTGAGATATATTTAAAATCTCAGCCTGCAAAGTGCGGTTCTCACCTTCTCACGTTACCGTCCTGTTCCGGAGTTTTCTTTGTCGGTTTGATTTTCCCCTGAACTCTCCATGAAGGTGGCCTGCTTCCATTTGTATGTATTTCCTCTTCAGACATTTGCCCGCAGGACATAATTCAAAACATTCATTAGCTGCTCCTAAGCTTCCTGCATCCTTAAAAAGATGCTCGCTGTTTTAAAAAAAATGAGTGCAAGAGGTTTTGAGGTCAGTCCTGCAAAGTGTGTTCAGTGTTTTGCTTACTCGGTTCCGTTATTGTTCTGTGTCTGACCTTCGACAGTACCACAGCGGCCTCCTGTTGGCTCTTAGATGGGTTTCTTTAAACTTGCCCAGTAGCTGCAGGCCACAATTAAAGACCAATTAAAACTATTGTTGAAGGCAAGCTTAGCCTAATAATCCTCCTAAATGGTTTTAAGCACTTCATTTGGAAATTAAGAGAGTTAAGCTCTGAATTTTCCCATTTTATTGGACGCTTAGTAAATACCTGACTAGAACTTACGTCTTATTGGCTATTCTGATATGTCATTTTATTCTCCCTATTCACTGATTCCTCGTGCATCACTTAACAGTTTGACAATCACTTCACTTCTGTGATGTTGCTTAATTAAAACTGCCATTTAACCAACCCTATGAGAGAGCCCCCTCCCTTAATCACTTTGTTACCCCCAGCTCTCATTTAAGCAGGATGAACGCTGGGGTGCGGTGTCAGTTTCGACAGGCTGCTGGAGACACTGCTTCCTGTGCTCGCTGAATAACTTCCTGTATTATCGCACTGGGCTGCTGTAGCCTTGGGGGTGAGGACCTGCAGTAAATAACCATAATAATGCCAACCAAGGCCTCACAAGGGTTCCCCCGCCTGTCTCTGAGTCCCGCCCCTTCGCTGATTTACGAGTTGACTTCTGGTGTTATAGTTACTGCTGTCTCGGGGGTCCATTGGGCCCGTGATGCCTTTTCCACGCTGGTGGATGATGATGCTTTATCAGGGACAGACACAAACCTGCTCCCTCCACAGGGATCCATGCGACAGCAACAGCTCGTTCAGGGCTGGGTTTTCGTGTTTTGTTTTAGATCACTTAGCAACTGATTTATTATTTTGAAGTATTATTATTGTTATTTGCTCTTTGGGTCTGAGCTCCACCATCATCCTCCCTTCACCGTGCTTTGGAATCGTGATGCTTATCTCGCTCGCCCCCTCGAACTGCTGTCTAACTGCAGGTCTGCACAGTGCTGTGCAGAGCATTGGAGAGGTGGGGGGGGGGTCACGACTCCCCTTCTGGGGGAACCTTCCAGGACTGCCGCCTTCCTAACACCCCTTCACCCCCAGCGGATCGAGCCCCACCACACTGCCTTGCCTGATCGTTATGCCAAACCCTCTCTGGTCAGGGTCAGCATGGCTCAGTGCTGCCAGGAAAGGGAGGGCTTGGACCAAGATCTGAGAGGTTCTGGAGTGGAAACTGAGTACCAGACTAGACCAGGCACCTGGCATGACCCTCACGGGGGCACGAGTGACATGCTTTGGATCTGACGCCTCCGTGAAGTAGCCTCTTGTCCCATGAAACAAAGAGAACCTTCCTGTAGGGTCCTCAGGGGCAGCTTCATAAGCAGAACCCTGATCCCGTGGAGCCCAGTGTCCTGAGAGAGACGTGTCCCTTGTCCATTGTCTGCAGAGGCTTCTCTTTGTCTCGTGGAGAAGCCTTTCAGTCGCTCTTGAGGTCTCTGAAGAATACTGTCTCCTCAGAGCGGCGGGACCAGCTGACTGTGGCCCCCACCCACCAGCCCTTGGTGGAGACTGCACCCCCATGCTGGGGTGACTGCATAGTCTTGGTGGGCTGCCAGGTGTTGGGGGGGGGGTCTGACTCCCAAGACCCCCCAGAAGCTGTGACCCTTTCTCCTGCAGCCCTGAATTTAATAATAATAATAATAATTGATACTTTATTGATCCCCGTGAAGAAATAGTCTTTATGCCTCCCTCAGCTTGTTCTTTGTAGAGCAAGCTGTCCGTGAAGGGCAGCCACCCGTAGCTGCGCCCAGGGAGCTGGGGGTTAAGGGCCTTGGTCAAGGACCTGCAGACGTGCTGAGGCTGGGTTTGAACCAATGACCTGCTGATTACAGACACCTGGGCTTAGCCCCCCAAAGAGGATAGGGAGGAGTCGGGACCCCGAGGCCGGTGGCTGCGATGCCCCTGGGCATTCAATTCCGAACAGGGGCGTCATGGAGGCCTGGCTAGCAACAACCCGCTAAGCAATGGCTCTATATCGACTCGAGTTTCTCTTCATCCCATAAATTTCCACAGACGTGGGGTAATTACGATGAGTGGTGTCCAGCTCAGCAGGTTGGGACCCTGTGCCTGTAATTAGAAGGTCGCTGGTTCAAATCCCAGGGTCGGCAGAGTGATGTCACCCTCAGGCCTGGGAGCAAGGCCCTAACCCTGCAGTCACTGTACAGACTGTCTGACCCAGCCTTCTCAAATGTACATTGCTTTGGATAAGTGTTTGTTAAATAGATAAATCAAATGTCAGGTAATTAAACATCACACAAGAGTCACCATCCTTCTAATGAGGATACCACCAGCCAAAAATGCATCACTAATGGATGCATCACTAACTTTTCCTTTTAATGGGTGCGTTATTGAAAGCAGAGTCCTTCTAAAAATAGATGTTTTGTTACCTCTACAACTTCCGCATGGAATGAGCTGTACCTGGTGACTATCAAGAAATGGGGGGCGGGAGGTGGGGGTGATGTTCTTCGTGGGGTGAAATGAATGTGATTGTAGGGATATATGAAATGGGAAAATGCAGCTGTCCTGGGGCAGGCAGAAAACATGGAGGTGGTTTACACCATGAAAAGGATCCACTCTCTCACAGAAATGCCAAGTGGTATCCGTGTCTTCATTTTTGAGAACTTAAAGACAACAATAAGAGTTCCAGACCATTTTTGCTGCTGCTATAATTTGTTGGTCACTGTTCCTGGCACGGTGTGTGTGTCCCAACGCTGGATCCAAAGTGAATTTGACATCTGCTATGCACTCGGACACAGAAAGCTTCTTAAGGAAAACACACGATTCCCGTGTTCCCCCTGGGCATCCACGGGGGGAGGGCTGTCAGCCGCAGACTGGCCCGTAAACGGATGAGCTGAAACGCTGTGCTGCACCATGTATGTCTGCAAATGCTTTTTGGAGGACACACAGAGGATAGCTACAAATTCATTCATTAAGGAGTGTCGTCTTTCATTGGCCCAGCTTAATATCTTCATTGTCCTTAAAAATCACGGATACACTGTGTCAGCACAACACAATCTACGAGAGGCACTTCAGAGGCCCACAGTACCCAGAATCCTCCACAATGCAGCACTGGTCTGAAAATGGCCCGCTTGGTGTGAACATTCAGACCATGACAATCAGCCCAATCTTCATTCCGTTTTCTTTAAATAGTTTGCTAACAAAAAAAAAGCTATTTTGTTAAAGTTATTAAGAATAAGCCAGCAGTGACTCAACATCTTAATAAATTAAAGCTGGAAATGGCAAATCCAAAAATGTGGTCTTATGCTATGAGTCACTAAATATTTCAAGAGAGTATATTATACTCCGCGAATGGCAGTATATCCCAGCAAAAATGAAACATTAGATTAAATAACTCTACTGTCATGCCCTGGGGTAAAACCCCCATTTGGGGTTTTCAGTCCATTCATCTATGCTTGAACACTTTTGATTCATAACGTCTTTTTTCACATTTAATGTAAAATTTGAGATATGTGTTAATATACATAAGCAGGTGGCTTTTCTGAATGCTGATGTACTTCAGTGATGTACTTGCATATTGTCGCGTATCTCTTCTCAAGGTTTGAGGGGGTTCATCTTGGGAATGCCCCTGTGTCTCTGCAGTATTTGTTAAACAGGGCCCACCCGTCCCGTTGCCCCAGTAAATGCCAGTGGTTCACACGTGCTCATTCCATGTTGCGTATAACACCCTTGGGCTTTGGTGTTCATGCTAACAACACTGGCAAGGAGCCAAAGATTGGGAGGGGAAATCAGTGAGAGAAGGTTAATGGAGGAGATGGGCATACGGAGTTATTTTGATGAATTTAGCATTTTAACATGAGATATGAAAATAGCTGATTTGACCACCCCTCCATGTTACCTTGTGTTTTCCTGCCTTGATATGAAGTTACCACTGTTGTGTGTTAGGTACACCTAGCTGGTCCAGAAGCACTTTGAGTGCTGGCGAGCTGCACTTATGGACTGCTATTCCACATGTGGCCTCCTGTCAGCTTATTAACAAGGTGTTTTCACCCTCAGAACGTCCCCTGAGTGGATGGTTTTTGCTCATCACACCATTCTAAGTGAGCGCTGGAAACTGTAGTGTGTGACAATCCTGACATCGTGGCTGTTTCTGGGATGCTGGAATCACTGTGTTCAAAGTCTCTTTTGATCAGGCATGTCCGCCATTCTGGGGCACACAGGAACTACACCATGTCAGCACGCAGTATGGGCGTGATTCTGTCTTTTGGGGGGGGGGGGCAGGCAGTCTGACTGTGTTCATGAGCTGCTGTACCTGACAAACTGCCCATGGTGGGTAATTTGGATTTGAGCTCTGTCCCCCTTGAGGGGTAAAAGAGCTGCCACTCAAAGTGCGAATTACCCCTCTATAACTGGGGGGTCCTGCCTTCATAACACTTCCATGACCATTATGGTCTGCTACCACGTCAATACGAATAATCGCCACCAAGATCAATGTGCACTAGGGATGTTTACTAACATGTATGCAACAAATGGTCATGGTCTGGACATGCGACAAAATGAGAATCAATACAGAAGATCTCATTACCCTTATCCCTATCCAAAAGAATTTGCTTTTGATAACTCCCAGGAATTATCCTGGAAGAAGTATACTAGTAAAAGTAATAAGCCTATACTGCACATTTACAAACAGCCAATAGCCTACTTTATAAAAAATGGTCTATTTTGAAGACCTGGCGGTAAGAGTCAAGACCCAACTCCCTGTTTCTCAGATCACTTTCCTTCATGCACATTAACAGTTTGCAAAACTGCACCTATACATTTAGTGTAATGTTCTGTAGCTCTTAACACTAAAATTTCCTACTTATTTAATTTTTACTTTGTTTTATCACCAAAAAAGTGTCTGATGTCTCCATCTTTCCTTTTCCTCATAGTGTGTCTGTGAATAAAATCTAATCTATGTTTAACAAAACAGTATCTGGGCTATCAGATGAAGCTTCTAAAAATGTCCATAAATATGAAATAGTGGAATGCAGAATCAATACCACTAAAATTCAAATAGGGCTTATTTGCTAGCTAGTTTTTTCACGTTGTCCCTATAGATTTCACTGATAGTAATGTTTTTTTAGAGCATAACGTTAGACCTTCTTATGTATTAACATTAGCCTAATAACAAACCACACAGGCTAAGTGGTGAATTAATTTCAGAAAGGCACAATTTATATGATAAAATGAGAATGAAAACATAGGGAGTTCATCTGCTTGGAAAATGACCATGATGGATTTTACCTGGTGTAAATAGAGAACTCAGCTTATCTGGCGAGTTAACGTTACTAACGTTGACTGTACTGGCCTCAGAAGGGCAATGGTAAGTAATTCAACTTATAAAGACGTCAGCTTGCATTAGTAGATGAACCACTTAAATGAATACATGAAGGTTGTAAAATAACACATTTTCAACAGGCTAGACTTCTGCTGGCTACTTTACCAATGTATTTACCAATGCATGACAAACAGTATCATGACAGACGAACAGGTCAATCAATGAGAATGAGTGACACAACCGAGGTGGTTAAATGGTACGGTCCACATTAGGGGTGTCTGAAATCGTTTTACATAACCTTACCTTGTAGGAAAATTTTATCTTTTTTTTTTTTTTTTTTTTTTTTTTTACAAGAAAAGAAAAATGTTAAGATCCCCCTCCCAAACTGCTATTTTTGTCTCTTTGGGGGGGGTTTGGGTCTTGATCGGGGAGTACAGTACCCCCTTTAATTCGAACCATGCTGCCACCCCCTGGCGATCAGCATCTTCTGGCCTCATGGCCACAGTCGTGTGTTGTTCATGCTCTCGCTCCCTGTCTCACGGCCCTGCCCTTCTAGAAGCCGAGCCGCCAGTCGCCCTGCGCTTTACTGGCTGCTGTTTTTCGTGTTTTAGGGTGGTATGCCACCCAGTTCTAAGGCAGTGGGAGCATGTTACCAGACGGTAATCGAGAGGCGGCCACAAATCGCCTGTACAGGAAGCGCCGTTTCACTTCCCATCGGCCTCGTGTGGAAACTTTTACTGTCTCCAGTAGTTAGTTGCCCATATATTTCTTGATCCCACTGTGGCTTTGTGGGACTCCCACCTCTGCGATACGGCACTCTGGTTGGATTTGGCGCCGCGTTACCATGGTTTGAAAGTGCAGCCTGCTTTCTCCCTGGCCTCAGGCTTGGACTCTTTCCAGAAGATTCCGCAGCAGACCGATTGGCTGGTTCACTAATACCCCCAGACCTCCTCAAAGCTGCAGTAGTGGAACGTTTTTTAAAATGTGAGACAATCTAAATACAGCAGACGTAAAGGCAGGTAGTTAAATAAGTCTCTTCTCATTTTTATACCTAGACATAACTCCATTTAGTGGCCACATAAACTGTGTGTGGGGTCCAGTTTGGGTGCGGGGAGTAATTTTGGAATTTGCTGTGAGCACATTAATGCTGCACATCTCGCTCCTGCACTCATCTGGGAAAATCCAGCCTTAAATAGTCAAAAGCTACTTATGCAGCTTACGGCTCTGATCTTTTAAAACCAACGCAGTATTATGGTCCCTGTACTGGAAGGGGAGTTAGTAAGTCATGAGTTTAGCACATGAATTCACTGTGCAATGGAACGACTAGCATGTAGGAACCATGTCGCAGGCCCTGGTTAGTGTTTCTGAGGAACGTGTGTAAGGTCTCAAGGTGGAGTTTGTTTGGGCCTGATTTCCAGATTTCTGCAGTTTTAGCCTGTATATACGCTTCCTGACGCCCATGAAGAGGCCGCAGAGAAATCTGTGCTGGACCATCCTCGGTTCCCTTGGTGGACTTTGACCGGGTCGGTTCGCAGAATTGCGTGCTGTCCATGCCAAGAGAGAGGGCGGTCCTTCCCGTCAGTGACAGGACTCTATTCAGACGATCAGCTTTAAACCACATGCACTGGCTGGGAAGTCATAAACGCCGGAACCGCTGTCACCATCCACCACCCCCCCCCCCATTCCTGACGTCCTCCAGAGAGATTGCTTTCTTCATGTGACAGGAATAGAGTCCGCGATTAGTGGGGTACCCTTGGGGTGGGGGGGCTGTTTTTGTTCAAGCACGTTTATCTGTAGGGTGTCGGGCATGACCTGACTTTTGAGTGAGGGCTGTTTTGAGATGTGGCTGCACTCCAGAGCATGCTGGGGAGTTGGGGCAGGAGTGGGGGCTGGGCTCTGAACATATGCCCTTTCTGTTATAATGTTCCCCACACCCTGGCTCTGGGGCAGGTGCGCCCTTGGCATGGGGGTGTCAGCCAGGCAGCGGGTCCAGTTGCGTTGTTGCGTGACCCTGCCCCAAACCGACCATTTGTGTGTGAATACCTGTGTAACAATAGCCCACCATGTTCTGCGTCACCTTGCCAGGGGGTGGGGTGTCTGGATGGAGGGTGGGGTGTCTTTTTTTAATGGCCTTCATCAGGAGATTCAGATCAGAGCAGAGCAGAATATCGACCTTCCAGGTAGCGTTGATCCCGCCGTGTGGGGACTGGAACCCACCACCACCGCAGGCACCATCTGTGACGCCTTCCCGGACATTGGACCGTCCGCCGCAATGTCAGGAGCTGCTCCTGGTGAAGACAGCGGGTTGATCACTGTGCCTCTTATCACAAGGTTATTGGTTTGAGTCCCTGGGCCCTTAACCCCTGACTGCTCCAGGGACTCAAACAGAAAAAAACGGACATTGCAATAAATGAATATAAATTACATCAGTACTGCTGAACAGAAAGGTTGATATGAGGGGTGTATTTTGCTAGTGGAAAACCCTGTGGAATGTGGTCTCCCTCTGCCCCCCCCCCCCCCATTTACAACTTGTCCCACATTTGGCCTAGGGAGTATTTCCCCTGCCAGGCCCCTCAGCCATCCAACACAATTGCGTTTGTTTCTCATCCGTGCTTTGCCTAGTGCTGCTGGGTGTCCCGTGGTCACGGCTAGGGTGGTGAGCAGTCCCTCGCCCAGTCAGTAACCTGGCACTGGGTCATGTCCCCTTAGCCACTGTAGTTTGGTCAGTTTAGGCTTGGTGACCAGGTCAGTGATTGCAGGGATGAATCTAATGATTAAATATTTGAATGACAATTGTCCGTTGGCATTCTGTCCCTGCAATCGGATGGTCATGGGTGCAAATCCCAAGGTCAACAGGGTGATTCTGCTGCTGGGTACTTGAGCCCTTAACCCCCAACTGCTCAAGGGGTGTCAGACCCAGGCCAACCCTGTACTTTGACCCCCAAATTTGTAAATGTGTCTGTGTGATTCGTGGAGAGCATGATGGGATGCAGAACACGCAATTTCCCCATGGGGATGAACCTAGTATCATTATACTCTCGTATTAATAATGAATCATTGAGTCTGCCCCGGTAGATACCTCACACGCCCCGCTTGCCTCCGCCTTGTGCTGCTGTCCTCATCTCCTGTTCAGAGTTGGTAATGCTGCACATTTGGTCAGATTTCACAGTAAGCTGCAGTTCAAGGTCCAGAATTCCTCTCTCCACCATCTTCCCATCTGGTCATTTTGTGCCACCTGGCTTTGTTTAAATGTTAAAATGATCCATTTCAGAATGACTCACTTACTCACTCACTCAGGATAGATGGATTAAGGCATTTTCAAAGCTCCCTCATGTCCTGCACATAACTTTCCTGGTTACTGGTTCTCGTGAAGTTTTTAACTAGCTAGCTGTCTGTCTAGGACAGCTGTCATAAATCTCCCTAAGACTATAATTACTCCTGCTGTTACGTCTTGCTTGCTTTCTCTTTTTAATGTTTTGATTTAAGGTGCTTTGAGTCACTAATGGATTCCACAGGCAGCAAGTCGCTCTCTGGAAATTAGCCCAGAGTATCATTCAGCTGAGACAAGGCGGCTTAATTGGAGGTTAATTAGACCGAGTTCCAAAATGATTCTCTGCCCAGGGGTGGGGAGACCTGGTACGGGGTGTCTATTTGTTGGAAAACCACAATGGTCCCTGTAAAGGGTAAAAAATTCGTAAGATTGATTTTTAATAGCTGTACTGGTGGGTATCTCCTCTGTGTGTCAGTCTTTATGTACAGTATGGCTCAGTAGGCATTCAGCATTAGATAGATAGGCTTTATATTCTCCTTTTAAATGCAAATGTAATCCCTTTCATTGAGACGTAGATGCAGTTTTCTGGGCGAGCTTCACAAAAGCAAGTTTTATGCAAGGCGAGTATATTTATAGAGCTCATTTTCATACATGAAATGATTCAAAGTGCTTTACATAAAACACTCGGTGACATAAAATAAGAAATAAAGCAACGGAGAGTAAAGTAGTTCAAGTAAAAAATGTAAAATGAAATGGCATAAAAGAATATAAAATAAATGCAAGTATATTTGAAATCAAATTAAAGAATTGAGAGAATAAGAGTATATTACGGAGCCGCTAAAGGGACACAGGTGATTTATGTATTTTTTACTGTATCTGGTGCTCATCAGATACTAACTTAAGTAAAGCCCAACACCCACCAAATACTGTAAAAAAATACATAAATCACCTATATCCCTTTAGGGGCTCTGTAGTATATATATGTATATAATACTAACTAAAGTAACCGGTGGGCACCAGTTAGTAATTGGTGGGCACCAGTTAGTATCCGGTGGGCACCAGTTAGTATCTTGTGTCCCTTTAGGGGCTCTGTAGCGCATATATATATATATATTTTTTTTAAAACTGGCAAAGACTGGGGCACCACCAGGGTCCTATGGGAGGCAGCTCCAGCTGTGACCCACATAATGGCTGTTTTTGTTTTGAACTTTAGATGCCAGGAGCTGACCAGCTCCTGGGGCCTGACCAGCTCCTGGGGCCTGACCAGCTCCTGGGGCCTGAGACACCTACAGGGTTTGTATTCTTAAACATATTAGTGATTTATTTTTGGTCTGAGGTATTTGCAGCTTTGTAAACTAATAAAATCAATCGCAACAATGACTGGGAGCCAGTGCAGTGGTTTTTAAAATAGCTGTAATAAAATACGTAAAATTGGCTTTTTTCCCATGATATTTGTTAAAATTTTAGCAGCAGCATTTTGAAAGAGTTGCTGCTGTCTAATGATGTTATTATGAAGGCCAGTTAGGGGCACTTCACAATAATCCATCTTACTGGGAATAAAGGCATAAGTGAGTCTAGCTTGAACCTGACACCACTGAATTTATCTACGTTTTTCATATGATAAAATGTTGATTTGGTTGTAGCTTTAGTATGGTTGGTGAATGCAAAATGCCGTCTAAGAAGTTCACGGGGATTTCTGACCTCGGTCATTGTCTTTACGATCTTGTAGACAAGGTATGCGCTTTAAAAAAAAATGATAATCACTCAGTCTTCGTTGTTGAGTTGTGTGTGTGTGTGTGTGTGTGTGTGTGTGTGTGTGCGCGTATGGATCTGCACTATACTGTTAACACCGTGAGAAGTCAACAGCCGAATTATACATCAACTTATTAATAAAAAATAAAGCATTTTATTTTCTTCCAAGCTTCAGTTGTAATCTGATTATTTGTTATTATGTAGTGTAAGTGACCGATTTATCTGCATTGTGTGAATTTTCTGTTAAATATACTCTGAAGCCTCATCCTCATAGCACATTAACAATTTCCAAAACAGATTTCCAACAAATTTTGTGTAATTATACACATTAAACAATAATAACCTGATTATATATATATATGTATAGTAGCAAATTAAAAAGTAAAACATATTGTATGAATAAGTGTATAAAAACTATATGAATTTATCTTAGTTTTTATGCAAATGAACTCAGATGAAACAATAAAACAACGCATCTGGCGTGATGCTCACGCTTTCAGACTCACACTCACGCAAGAAATCTTACCGCAAATCTATATAATTCCATTATAAACCTAAAATTAGCTGGGGTAGTTTTCAAACCCTGCAGACAACTCACAAGGTAATGAAACAGTTACATATGTGAAAATGTGTGTACATGTGAGTCCAGTCTTGAATTGAACTTTAGCCAGCCGACCAAAGTTGGCATCCCTGTGTTTTATTTGAAATGAATTGTAAAATGCACTGTTTTCGGCTGAGACTGTTTGTCATTCGCTTTGCGTTGTAACTCCGACAATTATGAAATGAATATGAGAAAACATTACTTATGTCCCTTTTTATAACTTTTCAAAGACTACCCATACTCAACTGTAATAGCGATTAAATTGAACATATAAAATATATTTTTAAAATTTAGCTATGTAAAGGGACAGTACTTGCTACTCCTCCCGAACTTGGAAAAAAATAATACTGATATAATACCGTCACTGACCAAAAAGTGAAAATTACCGTGATAATAATTTTAGGTCATATCGCCCAACCCTAGATAACAGCATGAAAGGCTACCAGTGGTCCAGTGACGACAGGACTGATTCAGTATTCAGGAAGGTGTCATTCAGTAGCTTTATGGTCGAAAGCCAGAGTGAAATTCACCAAGATAACCATTCATGTTCAAAAAGGTGCTCAGCTATTTGAAGACGATGAATAACCTTGGCTGTGAAGGGTGGATTTGAAATAGGTCTGTAATTGTTCAGTGTGAAAGGATTCTGTGGTTTTCAGTGACGTCACACAGGCCCTTGATAGAAGTAAGTTCACTATTTGCAGTCGGTCTGCTGCTAATCAACTAAAAACATTTTTTAAAAGCTGGAGGGAGAAAAGCATCCACTGCAATGTTTAAAGTGGTGGAACTCTCTGTAGAGACATCTTCAGTGATACATTAAGTAAGGCAGGGTGCAATGCGTGCAGTCGGTGTCTATGCAGGTTTTTGGGGTAACCTTTGGGTCAGCTGTTCAGACCCAGAGGTGAGGACTCTTTAGCCAATCAGTCCTCTAATTAGTAATCAATTAGGGAGTTGCAGAGAGAACCTGCATATACAGCAGCCCTTTCTGGGTAAAATTACCCACCCCTGATGTAAGATCTAAAGCAAGGGTGGGAAACCTGTTCCATGGAGAGCTGGTGTTGGTGTGGGTTTTTGGGATGACTGCTCTATCAGCCAGTAATAAACCAGAAGTTCCCAACTCCAGTCCTGGGGACCCACTGTTATTGGCCATCCCAAGAACCCGCACCCACAGCGGCTCTCCATGGAACAGGTTTCCGTCCTCAGTCTAAAGGAAACTGTGGAAAAGATTTGTTTATCATACTGTACTGCTTTTGTATTTAGCACACGATGTTTGCTCTGAACCTAGCAAATCCTCCATCATGGGTTCGAGGCTGGCTAGAGGTCACTTGTTGTTTGGGGTGCTGAGTGGCTGAGTGGCTCAGCATGCTGAGTCTCTGTGCCTGTGGTTAGAAGTTTGAGCCCTAGCCTCAGCAGAATGGTCACATGTCTCTGGGCCCTTGAGCGAGGCCCTTAACCACCAGCTGCAGGGGTGCCGCACATTGGCTGACTCTGTGCTGTTACCCTCAAGCTATGGAGAGCAAGATGGGGGAGGGGAAGAGAATGCCTGTGTAACTGTGAAGATGTCAGATACAGGATTTATCATGTACCAAAGAGCACTTTGCCTGAAATGACTTACTGGCTGTTGTTAGTTGATAGATTTTGCTATCTAGGAATATCCCAGAAACCTGTGTTCTGATGGACATTCTTGGTAGACAGAAAGGCAGAAATTTGTTGAATTGTTTGTCATGAATCTCCTCATATTTGGACTTGAAGAACAGCCGCAGAGTTCGGCTCAGTCAGCAGAAGGCGTTTAATTTAGGCTGGATGGAAAACCTAATTGTGGCAGACCGATGGGGCGGGAGACAGGTCCTCGGCTTCTCGTGGGCAACGGGGGGAGCCTCGGGAATTTCAGCTGAGTGTTCCCTAGGGTGCTCGGAATGTCGGAAGGTTGGCAATCCTTTTCTCGTGATGCGGCGGTGATTTGAGGGCAGTGTGCTGGTGGTGTCATTAGGGTACGAATGCCCTGGCTGTGTGTAGGTTGTGGGGGTGGGAGGGCAGGGACTTTGGGCCTGGTGTCCAGGGCTCCGTATCCATGGCATCTCAGCTATAAACGTTTTCAAGACTGCTCGAGTGAGAGGTGAGGGAGGAGGAAAAGAAAGATGAATAAATCCATCCATCCATCCATCCATTTTCCAAACCGCTTATCCTACTGGGTCGCGGGGGGTCCGGAGCCTATCCCG
>JAODJX010000042.1:3680323-3705420 GCA_026776945.1 Isichthys henryi
GAGGCACAAGGCTAGGATACAGCGATAGGCAGTTTGAAGCTCTACTGTACAGAGTACATGACAGTACAGCAAACGATGGGCTACCCAGCCTCACCGGAAAAGGCTACCCTCTCACCCCCACCCAGAAAGATGAGCTTGCAAAGCCCATCAACAAGCAGGGGCACTACATGGGTATCCTGCCCAGCCCTGCTGTCTGGGCACACGGATCTGGTGTTTGCCCCTAATGTCCCTGCCCCTCGCTGTCAGCGTGGGGTAAGCCTGACAGTACCAGCATGAGGAGGAGCTTAACACACATTCTCCCACCCTGACCTCTTAGGTATTAATATATAATTAATTTTGAACAAATAAAGATGAAACCGGTTTCCAGCACTATTGATATTGTTTTGAGCTGAACAAACTGAATGGGCAAAGTTTACATACCTGCCACCTACTAGATATACCTAGTTAATTATCTTGCATTTGCACAGTTGATACGCACGGTTTCTGCTAGACATAAAAATCTGTGCTACACGCGCACCGTCCGCAGCTGTCCGCAGCCAGCCCCTGATGACGATGTTTACGTCATGTCCCCTCGTCCGCAAGTATGAATTGGCCTTAACCCCACATGACCTGAGCCGACAGCCTCAAGGCGTGTCCTCTCTCTACTCTCCGTGGACCTCAGTCCTGGTCCTGAGCTGACGTCATCAGATGGATGCAGCTGAGGGAGGGGTGGAGGGGGTTATTCGAGCATTGACCTGCAGGTAGTGTGGGGGAGGGGATGAGCCATGGTGCCGATGAGCCTGGCAGACGGACACGGCTGGAGTCTCTCTGCTGCCCGACGGCCCACAGCTCTCCCTGCAGACTCGGCTCGTACCTGCAGCCCAGACCAGGTGCTCCTTTATTGTGGGAGACCCATAGACAGGCTTACTCTATGTTTATGCTGTTTACTATACATGGATGCGGCGGCAGTGTTTACCTCCCCTCAAATCATGCATTTCAGGGGCCCCCTGTTGGCCACAAACAGTAACTACACTAAATGTTAAATAAATACGTTCCTTAAGAGATGGTGTAGCAGCGTGTTCTGCCTAGGTACGATCTTCTGACGCTACGCATTAACTGTTTATTTAGTTTTTGAAACATCAGGAGATGGGGGGTGGGGGCTTTTCATGTGGTGCCCCAGAAACAACAAACCCATCCCTGCATAGATGTACCTGTCTTCAGGTACACATCGGGCCATATGAACACGCACAGACATGCACGCCAACAGATGTAGCTTAATCTACTGCCATTGGGGGGGGGGGTGCATGATGCGCTCTAATCAGTGCAAAAAGCAATAGTCACAACTTGAATTCATCTGCAGAACAAAGACCCCCTAATGCAGCCAGAGTCTCTGAGCATCAGGGGGCCTCGAAAGGCAGGATGATGGAGGTGAGGGGCCACAGGGGCACTGGCCCCAGCTGATAGTTAATTGGCCCGCAGAGTGCCCCCACCACTGTCACTCGCCGATTCAAAAGATATCAAAAGAACTATAGCCCTTCTTACGCCCCCCCCACCTTAGAAAATCCTAGAATTGCTCCTGGGTCGGGCAAAGAGAGAGAGATTATGTGAGTTACAGAATGGAAAAGGAGAGAGAGGGCTAGATGATGGTGTGTGCTGTGTGCGCGTGTGTCTGGGTGTGTATCTCTGAATATGTGTGTGCCTGTGTCTGTGTGTGCCTGCCTGCCTATGTGTGTGTGCCCGTGTGCGTTTTTCTAATTATTACATTATGAGGCCCAGATTTCCCCACAATGTGATAAATGCTGTAACTTCACCTAGTGGGTAAAAGGGGCTGGGATGAAGGTTATGACCATGGAAATGAATGGAGTCCCCATAATGATATGAATACCTGGACTGTGCATGTGTGTGTGTGTGTGTATCCTGCTCCCTCCTCTCCAGCCCCTGCCCACATTTACCGGGGGCCCTGAGACTAAGGTGTCCCGCCAGGCACGATCGCCAATCATCCTCTAAGTGTACAGGTGCAGCGCTCCCCGCTGGCCCATATATACATGTGAATGCCCTTATGCATCTGCATTAATCTGCCAGGTCATCTCTGCTGTCAGCTCGTCTGCAGCAGAGCGGCCATTTTACTACTGAGATCCTCCCTGATCACGCATCAACCTGTGGAAGCAGAGCAGCCTTTATGGGAGAATGACAAACCAGTTTGTGTTTAAAGCTTTACCTCCCCCTCCAAAAAACTGTGAGGAAATACAGGCAGCAATGAAAGATGAGGGTCTTTGGGGCCGCCGCTGGGTGTTTGGGTCCAGTGTGGGGTCCAGTGTGGAGTCCAGCGTGGTGTCGTGCCGTTGGTTTGAGTAGAATGAGCTGTAACATTACCCCTGGAATGGGGTCCCCCCCCGGCCCGCCCTCTCCGTGCCCCCTCCTCCTCTTCTTGGACCCACATTACAGCTTCGCCCGATGGGGGGATGTGCATTTATTTCCTGTGAGCTCCGATTGTGAAGTATAGGGAATTCTCTGACATGCCTGAAAAAAGCTGCAAGATCCCAAATGCTTCTGTTTCATAATAATAACTGTCAGAGCATATAAATCCAGGCTTCCTGGGTCACACAGCCTCTATGTACCACAAGAAAAACTAGTATATTTATATCTCACAAAGGCTGAAAAAAAATTCACTTGAGAGGAACGTAACTCACAACTTTGTCGCTTTTCCGTTTCCGGTTATACATGTGACAGTTTACACAGCTTAGCATGACCAAATGATGGTAGTTATCTGACTTGCCTTCTGTAAAACGTAAAGACAGCCTTGCTGTCTGCAGTCATGCCATTTCTGACAGCATCAAACCTATGTGACACTATAACTCCTCCGTCTTTTCATCTGCTCACTCCCTTCCCTCCACCTTAAGACCATGTGTGTGTGTGTGTCTGTGTGTTGCCCTTTTTATTCAGGCATCTGTCTGAACTGCCAAGGCAACACTAAAGGACCCGGCTGTGAGGAATGCAAGTACAATTTCTACAGAAGGCCAGGTGCCGCCCTGACGGACGTCTGCATCCCCTGCCCGTGCTCCACTGTCACGTCCACTGGCAGCTGCCACATTGGTGAGTCCTGGGGGGTGGGGGGAAGTTGGGGGGAGTCAAGCTCACCGGGTGGCGGTTCAGCCAGGGTGATTTCATGGTCACACCATCAGCTTCTTCTGTTGATGATGAGAATCTCCAAATGCCAGCCTCTATCTCCTCTCCTTGCTGTGACCGCTGCATTGTTCCTGCCTCCCATCTCCCGCCTGAGGGGGGCGCTAAGCCGTTTTTCACAGGACGTAACTGCTGATGTCGGGATATTTGGTATTACAAGAAATAATAATGAGATCAGGTGCTACGGAGCATGGGGGGCCTGTGTTTGCATGCATGTCTGCAAAGGTATGTGTGCCTGATTGCACAGCCCATGATAAGGTACAGGATACCCACCCTGTGCTGTTAGGGGAAATGAACAGCGCCCCCTGTGGATTACTGAAGACTGTCCTTACAGGAAACAGCCCCTCCCCGTACCCATTTTTAACTGGGGTAACATATTACTTGAGGAACACAAGTGACTTAGTAACTCAATGACTACTCAAGTACAAATCATGAACAAATATAATAACTGCATGAAATACATGAACATTATGATTGATTAATGATGAACGACCATAGGAGCAGTAGCAGTAACTAACAGTTAGTTTCTGGTTAATTAATACATTATGTAAGCGTGTTCTACTACATTTGTGTTACGAAAGCTGATGCCATCAAAGGACTGTCTGTGTGCAACTATACACAGGGAGTGGGGAGGGTCTAAGGATGACTATAAACAGGGCAACTATACAACAGAGAGTGGGGAGGGTCTAAGGATGACTATAAACAGGGCAACTATACACAGGGAGTGGGGAGGGTCTAAGGATGACTATAAACAGGGCAACTATACAACAGGGAGTGGGGAGGGTCTAAGGATGATTATACACAGGGCAACTTTTTGAGCAATGCTGTCGGGAATGTTGTGCTTAGGCACTTTCCAATTGATATTGGGCAACAAATTTTTATTTGAAAAATAAAAATTGACATTGTGGGGACCATTTTTTCGGATTCCATGGAGATTCAATTTTATAAAAATCTGTGACTGTGATCAAAAAACTAAAAATACCAAAAGACTTTAATTTTAGGGTTATGGTTAGGGTTAGGGCTTTATAGGGATTAGGGTCGTCATTGTTGAAATAGAAATGAATGGACGATCCCAAAAAAATATGAAAACAAATGTGTATGTCTGTCTTTGTGTCAGTGTGTCTGTCAGTGTGTGTCCCCCTTTGTAAAGGTGGGTTAGTTAGTATTAAGGTGGAGTGGAGAACAGGGTTCACTGGGTGAACAGGATTATCTCAGCAATGGGTAATAATGAGGGTAATAATTACCATCATGTTAGTTATCTCGTGTTGAGCCAGCTGACACTGGGGGAGGAAAGAGAGGGGCTCAGCCGGACCCTCCTGGTAGCTGGGCAAAGCAGTCCTGCCATCTCTGATCTGCTCCACTTGGGGTGCTGTGATCCACCCCCCCATTGTTTTACTACATCAGATGGGTGGGGGTGGGGGGGTGTGTCCGCACTAAATTGTGTCTGTAAAGACTGCCGAGTTAAATTGCCATTTGTCAAACTAGGATCAGCTAATTGGACAATAATGGCTAAAACAAATAACAGAGAGTGGGTTACCGACGCCCCCCCCCCTCCATGTTCTCACTATCAGCTCTAAAACTTGAAGGCACTACATGTGCACGAACGTAAACCGGAGAGTGTGATGATTGTAATGCAGTGTGATTCCCGCAGGTGCAGCAGCTTGTTAAATCACGGAGAGTTATGTGATATGACAAAGCGCAGGGGGGGGGTGTGTGATTCATTATTCACACCCCAAATGGAAGCGCAGGCTAGCAGCCCACAGGGGGCCGGTGTGACCAGCCGCTCGGCGCCGTCCCGCCGCATGTGACAGCCGTCACCACGGGGACCTGCGAGCCACATTACATGTCTCTCTTTTTCATTTACTGAAGGACGGCAGCTTCCTGTCTGCCAGGTCCATAACAGACGGCAAAAATGCAGCCCCCCATCGCCTCCGCCCACCCCCCCACAGGCCGCCTCCGCCCACCCTCCCACAGGCTTCTGGATAGCAGTCCTCAGTGTCAACCCTGCTGCAAGGTCCCCCTAAACTGCCCAGTCCGCTCCTATACTGTCTCTGCTGCTGGTGAGGACTCTTTCTAAATGGGCAGTGTATGGCTCAGAGGGTTGCCATGTTCGGCAGAGTGATGTCACCACTGGGCTGGTGAGCGAGGCTTTTAACCCCCAGTTGCCCCAGGGAGTGGCTGACCTGGCTTTCTGAGAAGGAATTATCTGAATTATGGATGGACGTGTCTTCTAAGTAAATAAATTAATAAATAAGATGTGACCCTCCCATCTGTGCAAATGACCTCCTGTCTGCTGTCTCAATTCAGCACCAGAGGGAGAGAACATAACAAAATTGTTCTAGAAAGGGCTCCCGCTCAAGGCCAGTCATGTGACAGAGGAGCTCTGGGATTCTGGGTAATGTAGTTCGGATGGCACATTGCCGATGGCACTGAATGAGAATGGCTTTGTGTGATGATTTGTGTGTGTCCCAGAGCCTCTACTGCTCAGTTATTCTGTGTCCAGGTAACCCACCCACAGGGATTTATGCTTTCATAAGTCCATTACCTCCTCAGCGGAGGTGGCAAACTGCTCAGCAGCCCAGCTAAGGATTATAGCGCTTCAGGTTAAGTGTAGCATGAAGCACAGAACGTGATTTATTTAAAATCATTTTCACACCGTTCATTATTCACTGTCACTGTTTTGTATTAATCTAATCACTCATATATTGTTTCAGGTCTGTGTGTGTACTTGTGCGTGTGTGTGTCTGTGTCTATGTGTGTGCTTCTGTATATCTGTGTGGGTGTATTTCTGTGTGTGTGTGTGTGTGTATGTGAGTGTGTCTATGTGTGCGTGTGTGTGTGTGTATGTGAGTGTGTCTATGTGTGCGTGTGTGTGTATGTCTGCCTACCTGTCTCAACAGAGAGTCACCCCGCTCGGCCCGTGTTTAACCTTTACTGGTTCTCAAACAGCTCTTCCACCCTCCCTGAGCATTTGCAGAAGAAAGATAAGTGCAATTGTTTTCCTGAGCTGGTTCTTGCTCTGACGTTGTTCTATTACTTGATATAATTTAAATGACCTGAGAGCAGTAAGGTGTAGATATAGCAGAGGCCTGAATTAATGAGGTGACGTCCCTGTCATCTTCCATGTCATGCAGGAGCAATGTCCGCAGACCCAGGACTCACAGAGCACACTGGCTCAATCGCAGGCCGTCCCACGGCTCCATACCTGATAGTTATCCTGGGTTCTGCGGTATTCGGTGTGTTTCTGCTGGAATTTTCCAGCAGGATCCTGGGCCGAGACCCTTGTTTTGTGGGACAACCTGTAATGGCAAATGTCTCCATCGTGTGGTGGGTCCCAGGCCCTAAGGATGAAACGAAGGTCTTGTGAACATCAGTTGTTATGCAGAACTAGCCTACTACCACTGACTGGTGAGAGAGGTGCGGCCGCAGTGGTACATCCAATGAGAATGCAAAGTATTTGTTCTCCGGAACTTTAATGGAAGGCTTGGAACAAGGACTCTGTACTAGTATGTGTGGTCCTGAAAGTAGAAATAACATAAATAGAATAAAGAATATAAATACGTTACATATAGAGTTCAGTATCAAATAAACAGTATAAAATAAACACAATATTACCTTCACCGTTATCTTACGGTAACTTTAAGCGGCCATCTCACAAGTTTAACAGGCATCGATAAACAATCATAATACTCAAAGTAATATAAATAAGACTTACTGGGATAAATGAGTAAGTAAATATAAACCGTTTAAAATAAACATAGGCACTGCATGACATCCGAGGTAAATGCAACATAAATCTACGTAACAAAATCGAAAATAAAATGTTCGCCGCATCTAAGGGGCTCATTTACTATTAACCGTATATATTATCAGAACATAAACACTCTCTATATGCACATATAAAACTTACGGGTATCTGAACGCACACAACCAAAGTTTCCCAGCACGGTATATCGCTCTTTCTTCCCCGATACAATTAAACCCACGTTCTAGAAGAACGAACGAACGAACATGGCGGGGATAACGTCCAGCTTACGCTTGCCTCAGTCAGATTCCCTATTGGTCACGTATCTCCGGTGAAGTCGTCCAATGAGAGCAGGAACTGGGCGGGACTCGCAGGGTGCGAGCTGAGCGTAACAGACTAAACTCGCAACCCTTTAGCACATCAGTTAACCAAAGAAATTGGTGATACGTTAACTCACTCAAAGGTACAACATCCAACCCCTGCCTGCCACATGAGCTAGCATACTTGGCTAGCTGTGGTCCTGGGATACTCTGGTTTTTGTAACAGCAGTATAAGGTCAGACATCTGGGCTGGAATTTTCCAGTACCTGCTGTGTGTCAGATGTTTCTGTGGGGGCTGCTGGTACAAGGTCTTTTTTATGTGCAAAGAACTCAAAGGTAATTAACAAGAGTTTGCTTAATTAACTCAGATACTCCTGTTGAGCCTTTGACGGTGTGAAGGAGGGAGCGTCAGGCCAGTCTGGGGGGGCTCTCCACGCCGTCAGCTGCCAACTCGAGGGAAAGCGACTCTCCTTAAACGCAGCTCCGTCAGACAGTAACGCGCTGTCACTTGGGTGATGCGTGTGATCTGTGGCCTGGGATACAGAGCACACAAGCCAGCAAAAACCCTTTGTTTTCCGAACCACTGAGCCTAGTAAGTATTAATCTTCAAAATCTGGGTGAGCGTGGATGAAGGAAAGTGGCGGATGGAGAAGAGGCGCGATGCTGGTGCCGGCGAGCAGGTCCTGATACTGCTGACGTTTTCCTGTGTAGCCTGATTGGTGACAATGAGTATTATAGCCACGGTGGGCACAGGAGCGGCCATGCGGGTTGGGGCAGGGGGCGCTGACCTCATACTCTACAAGGTTCCATGGTGGTGCTATTAGGGCGCAATTCTCAGGTGTCCTACTGCTGTTGTGCCTCCAAAGATAGCTTGTGTACCTGGACCCCTTATATCAGCAGTTTACCAGTGTGCTGTGTATGAAATTATTTATTTAAATGGTCACGACAATGAGATGTTTAAGCATGTGACACAGGTGCTGCCCTCTAGTGGGCGGGACTCAGGAATCTGACTTTGCGTAGCGCCTATAATTTCCTGACCACGGGCTGCGCTTGACCTCTTACTTGAGGATCTCTTATTCCATTATGCAGACGCTGTGCTAATTGCACTGTGAAATGTGGGAGGGGCAGCGGGGGTGGGCGGGAGGTTATAATGACTTTCTATTATTCAGCCCTGTCTGACTTTCTGACTTTTGCGACTCGCTGGTGTGCAAAATTAAAGTCACAGTGACTGGGGCGAGTTTTGTGTAGCGCTGAGGAGGGGAAATCCAGGCTGACTGCAGTGGGGGTTGGGGGGGTACTTTACTCTCCCCAACCCTCCCCCAGCTGTAGTGGAAATTTGTGTCGAGTCGGTCCTGTTCTGACCCCTGCTAGACTCAGCATGAGCTGATTGGTTTTATTCTTCGGTAAACATGCACGCCGTAACCATGGCGCCATTTCCAGGGCATCACCATGCCTCTCCATCACCAGTGGCTTCCTCCATCCTCCTCGATTCCCGCTGCATTTCCCTGGCACGCAGCCGGCGGGCAGGAGACCGCCTCAAGGTCTCCTTCCAGACCATCACTCAGAATTTCAGATGTGACAAGCTGCCAATTGATCTTTATGCATTCAGCCTGGTCCCCTGCCGTGACAAGGCCGGTGCTGAGGGGTTAATGCTGTGATTTTTTCAATTTCACTCATTTACTTAGTGTCATTTTACGTAAATGCGCATTGCTGAGCTGGAAGGCAAAGGGAAGCCGACAGGAATATTCTACCGAAACGTATTTCTGTTGATCTTGACATGGAAACAGCATCACAGGCTACTGCCCTTTCTGCAGAAGAATGTTCTGGACTTCTTGCCCGGACACAAACAGACTTTGTGTCTCGGCGTGTATAGCCATCGGGGATGGGAGGGGACGCACGGCAGGCGGTGACCCTGTGCAGTTAGTGTGGCTTTGTGACACCACGCCGTCTAAACCCCGTCTGTCGCCATGGAGAGAGTGTTTCTGATGGAGCTGATCAAAGAGGATAGCCCCCGTGGCTGACTGAGGACAGCCCAGGAGCCAGAAGACATCCCATAGTGTCATGTCACCTAATATTGGAATACTGGTATAATGGCAATCCTGTTCCTGGTGTCCCTGCCCACCAGAATATTTTCATTCCAATCCACACTACTTTCAACCTGCCGCATTCATTATTAGCCTATTAAAGACCATGTGAGCCTTATTAAGGTAGGGTTGGAATGAAAACATTCTCGCGGGATTATATAACAATAAAAATCCAACAAACCAAACTGCACACCACTGGCCGGCTGCTCCGTTTCATTTTAGTGGCTTTGGCGGAGTGTTGCCCTGCTAAGTGAGATTCCCGCTTCCTGTAAGAGCTGCGTTCCCAGCTGTGGCCAGGTGTTTCCATGCCCTCGGAGTGCCCCGACACGCACACAGATGTCATCACCACAGAATCCCAGGCTCCCAGAATATTGGAGGGGTTCTCGAACATCTGGACGTACATTTAAGCAGAAATGGCTGTAGCAGGATCTGTCTTACAGAGAGAGCTGCTCTTACTGCCAGACATGTTTCTTTCTACAGGAGCTTGTCTTTGTATTTATGTCATTTACGTAGCGGTGACCCACGCAGCATGATGGGAATGTATTTACCGTGTCCTTTTGGCTGCTTGGTTTTAGGCAGCTTTGGGGCTGCTGACCGTCTAATGCGATGGTGACGGATGCAGGCTCCAGGCTGACATCGCTCTTCCTGCAGATTGCAGAAGTTCTCAAGCCTCCAGTGAGCTGTGCAGTGACTATCAACGCCTCACACAACCAAGATTTCATTTCACTGTAAACCAAATCAGCTGCTAGGGCTAAGAAAGTATCTTTGAGGACGACATTTGGGTTCGCGTGTTTGTAGTGGTGTGTGACTCCGCGAGTCAGGGTGCTCTGCTATTGATCGAAAGGTCGCCTGTTCAAATCTCAGCATCAGCTGACCGATGTCACCTTTGTGCCTCTGAGCAAGGCCTCCTTTAACAAAAACTTCTGCTAAAGAAATGTAAAGTAAGTTTTGGGAAAAGCTGGGACCAATGAACTGCACTCACAGCTGGACAGGTAATTGTGGTGATGTGGACATATAAAGTACTTTATCCTTTTACTTAGATGATTATTAGTAAAAAACAAAAAAAAGGTGAGACTTTTCCGTTTTCTAAAGTTGCTTATCTTTTGAAGCAGTGCTTTGAAGATGTACTGATCCTGCAGTAATAGTCACTTTAAACCCCACAGCTTTTTGGTGGGGGTCCAGTTCCTTAAGTGGTTCATGAACACATTCCTTGTCTCTGGCTCTAGGCGGATATCCCTTGCTCGCTGCCACTCTCGCTAAATTTCCCTGTACAGCTACGCCTTTGCCCCTCCCCCTGTAGTAACGCTCCCAACTTTCCGCACATCTGCCATCAGGTTCTGGCACCGTGCCAGCTGCCATTATGTACGGATTAATCTTGGCTCGCATTAACCAGGAGAACAGTGGCTGGTAGATGATTGACAGGACCCAACCCGGGTACCACGGAAGCGCTCTCCCCGCCACACGGCTTACGCTGCGCTTTCCGAGGCCAGCCACTAAATCCTACCAGGCCACAGAGCATCAAACTGCAGCACCTCGGCCACCAGGTGGGAGGTGTGTAGAATTACCGTCGTTACAGAGGCGGGGAGCATTCCGCTTGGGTGAGTTCAGGAAGGGTGATAATCTGGTGTTCATGGTGGGTGGAAAAGGGTGAGTCAGCAGAACCGAGTTTCCAAACACGCTCAAAACACAACCACACATGCAAGTGAGACTCTTGAATGACGTGTGTGTGTGTGTGTGTGTGTGTGAGCACACGCTTGTGTGTACACTGTATTCTCACAGCTTATATGGACCACAGCTTATATGGTTGCTCCTTTGAGAGGGTCACCGTTCAGTGAAGGAGTTTATTTCCAGCCACCCGGAAAGGCAGCGCAGGGGAGGGGCAACTTCTCTTCACTGACGACCCACACAGTAGTGACCGTGTTCTGTGCATTGCCGCTATTCCAGGGTTCCCCAGTTTCAATCCTAGAGGGCCAGTCTGCAGCACAGCTTACAGATTTCTGTGCTCAGACATATCTACTAAACCGGGTAATTATCTGATTAATATGTGTCTCAGCAGGGAGATCTGCAAACTGTGTTGCAGACTGGACCTCACGGACCGGAATCAGGGAACCCTACGCTATTAAAATCAAGAATTTTTAGTCATGTTACATGTTTAACACTAAAATACCTAAACAGTTACACTTCTGAAATACACCTGCACATTCCTTCTGAATATATTCAGTTAAATTGTGATAAAAGACGGAACCTCCAACAGCCTTTGTCATTCGCCAGCTTCGTCTGCTAAATCAATCAGGATGTACATTATACAAAAATCTCAGGGTTTTATAGACAGTATGCAACAAAAAATGAGCATCGTAGCAGCCTTTAAAAACAGACATACTTTATCTCCTTTCTTCTTGAATGAAGCTGAATAGACTTGTATAACTGCTGATATAGGCACTGAAGGGTGTTTGCTTCAATGGCTTCCCAGAGGATTCTCCTCTGCCCCGGCTTCAGGGTGGCCATGTGGGGCTGGTCCTTCTAGCGTGTTTCCTGAGACTGTGGAATGTGTCTGTGGAGTGCAACACACCAACAACTCCTCAGGGATCGTCACGCTGAGCTTCACCCTCGGGAAGAATCTGCCTTTGCAGCCCATCCTCAGACCCTCGGGGTTATGTTTTTTATTGGGGGGGGGCAGCATTTGGTAGCTTCTTGCTTGTGGGTATTTACTGATGGCCGATTATTTTGTGCTCTGGAGTATGAGTGTAAGTACCCTTCTGACTGCAAATTATCATATCCCCTACTGCCCATGATTCTGAGAATTATGCTTTTAGGTATGTAAACACAGGATAGCCCCCCCTAGTGGCTGAAACTTATGCCACTCCTGCTGTCTGTTTTCTTTACTCATTGATGGTATAATTACTTTTGTTGAGTTAATGAGATTGAGAAGTGCTGCCATTAATTGTCCTCTCTTGATGACCAGCTCAGAGTCAAAGCGGCACTTTGCCACCATATTGTGATGTCTTGCTGCCCTCTAGTGTTGGTAATGACACTTCTCTACTTGGTGAATTTTATGGTTCTTGACTGTGCTCGTTCCTCCACTGCAGAGTCCAGTGGGCAACCGGTGTGTGACCAGTGCCAGCCAGAGTACGAGGGCCCCAACTGCGACCGGTGTCGTGATGGATTCTACAACTCGGACAGCATCTGCCTGCCATGTGACTGCAGCGGTAACGCCGACCCTCGATACGCGCCCCGCCTCTGTGACCCCGACACGGGCCGCTGTCTGAGCTGCTCCAACCACACAGCCGGCCCCCACTGCGAGCGCTGCGCTCCAGGCTACGTCGGCGACGCCCTCGCCCAAAACTGCACCCTGATAGGTAAAAACCTGCCATTTTCATAATTCACTGGTGGTCACATGCTCCAGTGTGTCAGGCAAACCTTTCAGTCTGGGGAAGTTAAGAGTTCATTTGTACTGCCTGACCATGGCCTGGTCATTGATGCATGTATGAATGGATAGATGGATGGATTTGTATTGGAAGGAAGCTGATTGGCTCTTATGGACATCAACCCCCCCCCCCCCTTTTTGGATGCAGAGACCCAGAGCTGAAAATGGTCACCATGCCTGAGCATCCCCAGTGCCCATAGCTGGTCAGGACGTTTGCCAAGGTTCAATGGGGAGGATTCTTGAGTGATCCAGCTGGATCCACATCAGAGCAGGGCTGATGACTCCACTGCAGTGCAGTTGGTCAGGAGCTGAGCTGTAACGAACTGGCAGATCAAACTGGACCTGAACACTGACCAGATGAACATTATCTACTGCACTGCTCATATTTGGACATCTCATTGAACTTGAAATGGGTAGCATGCTCAGCGGGATGAGGAGGTAACCAGCTGACCTGGGACCTCCAGAGGTTTTCTCTAGTTCACTCAAATGGATTTTTGCCCCTCACCTCCATTGATGGGGCAATTCCCCTCTTGCCAGTTGTCTCAGTGTTCTAGCACAAGTGATAGAAGAGAAGTGAAGTTACCAGGTGTGGACAGACCCT
The DNA here is from genome assembly GCA_026776945.1 of Isichthys henryi. Taxonomy (NCBI): domain Eukaryota; kingdom Metazoa; phylum Chordata; class Actinopteri; order Osteoglossiformes; family Mormyridae; genus Isichthys; species Isichthys henryi. The sequence continues at coordinate 3,693,660 of JAODJX010000042.1, forward strand.
GCTGTGCAGATAGCGGTGGTGCAGCTCTCTGGAAGTCCATCCCACTGCGTTTGGAAATGAGTTATTACCATGTACTGAGGCTTCTACTAGCATGTTTCCTTATTCTGTCCACCAGGGAGTGTTGTATAGAATACCTGGCTTAGTGTCCACCAGGGAGTGTTGTATAGAATACCTGGCTTAGTGTCCACCAGGGAGTGTTGTATAGAATACCTGGCTTAGTGTCCACCAGACAGGTGCAGAAGTCTTTCATGGCCTAGGTCACGGAAAAGAAAGGACACAGGCTAAGGGCAGGTTAGTGGTTAATTCGTCCACGACAGCCGTACCCTGCGGTCCGATTCACTCCAGTCCACCAAACTTGGCCCTGCTTGAAGTCCCGGAGATGGGGGACAGTGTGTACCCTCACACACTACGAGGAAGCCTGGCACTGCGTCAGGGATGCTTCCTGCCACACAGACCGGGGCGAGGCGTGAATCGTGCATCTGCTCACTGCGGGAACCGGAAACCGAAAACAGCCTTCCAGCTCGCTGGAGTTCCAGCAGTGAGCTGTCAAATCCAAAAGCGCGGGGGATGGGTTTAGTGGGCTTGGAGAGAGGATGTACCCCTCACTTCCCACTGTAAAATGGTGTTTTTTTTTTCATCAATCATTTTATTATTAAACAGCACCATACAGAACTCTGAAAAATGCACAGGGAAGCATCATAGAGGTATTTACAAATATATCAAAATATCAATCTGAAATCTGAAAGAGCAACAAACATACGGTATCAGGTACCCAACCCTCCTCCCTTGGCCCAGATAAAAAAATAGACTGAAAAAGGTAGTCTACGCACCCATGACAAAACCGGGGGCTCAATCGGTGGTCTTCAAGCACTTAAATAACTAATAAAGTGCTGCCATATTTTGAAGAACTCTGCTACCTTCTCTCTCAAACTACACTTTATTTTTTCAAGTTTTAAGAACATAAGATCTTTCAGCAATAGCGATACAGACGGGGGATGTGAAACCTTCCAGTATAACAATAACTTATGTCACGCTATCAGTGAGGTAAAAGTGATCACATCAGCCGATTAATGAGAGAGACATTAAGATTATTGGGAACACCAAAGATAGCAACCAGCAGGCACGGTTATAGTCTAATTCCCAGAACCCGGGAGATAATGCCAAAGGTCCAGTATGGCTGAAGTTTAGGGCAGCGGAAAAACACATGGGGTTAAATCTCAGGGGGACGAGTTACAGTTATTACACATATTGGAAATGTTGGGGTAAATTTTAGATAATATGTATTTGGACAGGTGTACTCAACCTTAAACTGAATCAGGGAGAGTCTCACACAAGATGATGAAGCACGAATCCTACCAACTACCCTGTCCCAGTAACCCTGTCCCAGTAACCCTGTCCAAATCCAAAACCTAGCTGTTGTTCCCAGTTAGAAATGGTTTTACAAATTGAATCATCATATAACACAGTGTTTAGCCCCACGGGTCAGGATGATGTGGGCTGGAAGGTCGCTGGTTCATATCCCAGGGATGGCAGAATGATGTCACTATTTGGCCCCTGAGCAAGGCCCTTAACCGCCAACTGCTCCCTGGACTGTGTGACCCTGTATACACAAAAATGTGCTGTGGATAAAAGCGTTTGCTAAATACATAAAACATAAATGTAATGAATGAGTGAGCTTAGTTACATGGCGGGGGGCGGGGGGTAGCTCTAGGTCTGACTGTAACAGGAAGCCCTGCTTTGCTCTGGTGTTACTGTAAGGAGCCATCAGGCTTCACTGCAGGAGTTATACAACGGTTAAAATGTGCACAGTCCACGTGTTACGGGTTCAATTCAGGATGCTTTTCTCAAACGAGACAAGTTCATTTATGAAATGCACAACAGTATAGCCACAGACAAAGGTCATGAATCAATTTCCCCAATAGCTGCCTATAGTAAAGCAAGACAATTATTTTTAAGTAAATAAATAAAATTGTAAAAATTAAAAAAAACAAACGTGCTGTACTTGTAGCCTGATTGGCGATCGAGCAGCCAAGCTGCCTGAAGGTAGAAGCTGTTACCACAAGGAGACGCTTTTTCATTGTAATTTGAGAGTTTTATCTGCGCTGTCATGGCTCCTGTTCAATAGGGCTGAAAGCCAAGCAAACCAATCTGGCTGTGATGCCACCATCTGATTGGTCAAAATACAGGGAGATAACGATGGTCTGCGTTGATATGCATGCATTATTTGAAGGAAAAAAGGGCCGATTCTAAATATTAGTCATTACTAGTAGTATCGCACATTGTGATGTATTGATGCATTCCCCTTAACTCAGAACATTTCCAGTGTCTTAAAAAAGTACTAAAGAACAGCTGAATGGAATGGATTCATAATGCAAATTTACGCAAGCAAATGCTAATTCCGCTAGTGTTTGATGTTGGCATAAGATGGCAATTCTCACAGACATTAAATTAGCGCACAGTAAATCATGATGCACACCGTGTGAACGGTAAATAAGCATCTCTTCAGTTTTACGTCACTGTCGCTCTCTTAACCCGGCAACGCCTTAACTGAGCTGACCCTTCTGCAGTGGAAAACCGAAGCAAGCTGAAACCACGTTGTAACTAATTTCTGCGCGGTGGGAGCTGGGTACGGCCTGGTTCCTGAATGCCATTGGAAAAGCACCATCTGAGGGCAGACCTGGCTTGTGTAGATGTTCTGGATATCAGGCAGATCACAGCCATTGACAGTCTGTGCTGTCAGACTAGCAGTGGGTCCTGAAGTTGCTCCCCAGCATCGTACCCTTGTCTGAATTGCTTGTCTTTATCCACCATGATAACTGCTCAGCATTTCCTGTGACAGATCCACCATCTTCACCTCCTTATACTGTAGCTAACGGCATTATTATTATTCTGTTTTTCTCCTCAGTTGAGCAGGCCTTCACTACTCCAGACCTCCAGCCGACCCAGATAGCGAACCGGGCTGTGGCTTTCCGCCCCAGCGGTCCGTCCGCCGACAGAACCATGTCGTCTGGAGCCAATGGCACCAGCCTGCCCACCGTGGCCACGACCCAAGCCTTGCTGACCAGCTTGGGCGGTCCAGTCGACAATTCCACCTTAGCTGAAGTGTCCTGGACCCAGTTCAACATCGTGGTACTGGCCGTCATCATTGTGGTCGTGGTGCTGCTTACAGGTTTTGTGGGCGGGGTCTACACCTACCGCGAGTACCAGAACCGCAAGCTGAACGCACCCTTCTGGACCATTGAACTGAAAGAGGATAACATCAGCTTCAGCAGCTACCATGACAGCCTGCCCACTGCTGACGTGTCCGGTTTGCTGGAGGACGAGGTTGCCGACGCGGTACCCAATGGCCAACTGGCCATCACAGGCCCCATGAGCGTCTACAAGGCCTAGCCCCTGGCCGGGACCAGACCAAGGCCGCCCACAAACTGTCTGTGGGGCTTCGGGGAGCAAACCAGGAGCAATGGGCTGGGTATGAGGGGGAAGCATCCCAAGAATGGGGTTTGTGGCTGTACAGTGGGGTCCCCTGCTTCTCCGTGCCTTGTCACATTGAGAGAACTCCCTAGGGAATATAGTTTACAGCAAAATGCAAGGTTGCACAGGAATCAAAGCAGCACTTTCGGCAAGTGGAAAACATGTGGGAGGAAAAAAAGTTGAAAAGCCATACCTTGACACTGACACATAGGGGTATCTATAGCAGGGACGGGGTCAGCTCTGGGGAATAAGAGAGGGCCCAGTGCAAGGGGATGGGCATCTCGGCCACTACAGCACAAGGACTGCTGTGCACCTGGACACTTTAGAGGGATAACTCACCAGTAGGGGGCACTGCTGTATTTACTGGGGTTCCATTTCTAATTTTTCAAACAGGGTTCTGTAACAGACCCCAATTATGCATAGAACCAAGAAAAGGGCAATAAAAAAACAGACAACTTGTTTAATTAATTAATGAAATTAACTAGATGCTGACAGCGTTCTGATGCAGAACTACAGAGAAGCGTCTTCATAGGATCTTCCAAGTATTGAAGACTGAGGGGAAGTTCATCCCACCGCCAGAAGGTGTAGTACCAGAGTTCTGACTGTAGAGGGTGGTGTTGTAAAGACTTAGCAAGGGTTAGCACCTGAGTGTATTACTCTGCTGTCAGGCTTTGTAGTGCTTAGTCTCGTGCTGGTTGGATGTCATCGTCATTCAGGAGAGACGTGCCGTTTAGGATGATGTTCGCGATATAACAGGAGCAATTAATAGCGTGTCTGTTTTTCATCCTGAAGTTTGAAGTTCATTTTTACTTTTTTCCTACAAGGAGAAAGGACAACAGTGGGAGTGACGTGTCACACTGGATCGAAGCGCGTAGCTCATTCTGCAGCTCGCCCTCTATGCCCACCCCCTCTGGCTGGTTTAGATTTCGGCTGATTGGGCATTTGTGCACCCTCTGCTAGTGCCCTTAGCCCAGCAGGTTTGGTTGAACTGTGTGTGTGGGTGCAACTCTGGAAACCAGCAGGTTGTCTCATGTTAATCTGGAGGCTGACCCCTTTTGTAATTTCAAGGCCCCATTGGCATAGCCAGCATTTTGTAATGATGTCGTAATGGTAACTCAGTTTGCACGCTCAAGCTGTGACTCAGTTCCTGTAAGGTTGTGTGTTTGCACGTTCTTGCCATAAGATGCTTATTGAACTGAGCGGTAAGATTTTTTTGAACACAGGGCATTTTGAAGAGATGAGATGCATTTAAAAGTAGCAGAAGCACATGCACATATGTCCACGTCATGTTATATAGATGTTCACATACACCCCACCGTGCCCCGGGTTAGACCCAGAGATGTGTGATGTCTCTGCCCCCCCCCCCCCGTGGATCTCCTTTGAGCACGTGGGAATGAACCGGCTACTCAGTGGACTCCACGTTTCGCCATGACAACGTAACCACCTGGGGGTGGGGGTCCTTCCCTCCAGCTGAATATCTCCACCGTCTGGGGTGCTTGTAGGGGTAAATAAAGACACTGCGCTGTACAGATAGATGTAATTAGATCATAAAGCAGCCCCCCCCCCCCAAAAAAAAAATATTAATAATAAAAACAGAGGTAAAACCTACCGTACCTCTGGCCAGCCTGGGTCAGGCGGATGTTGCAATGATACCTAGAACCTTCTGTTTTTAGTGAATAACAAGGTGTATATATGACAGGCTAATGTTGCATAAGCTGTATTTAATAATAAAAAGGTTTTATTGATTTTGCTGTAGCCTCGTGTCTCGTCTTATTTCTGATCGTCTTTTTTGTTTCTGCTCATCGTGCTGCCTCTACCCCACACCCCCTTAAAGAAAATAAATGATGCTTTATTCACAAATGTACAAGTGTCACATTGGACTCATCTTTTTCTACGTCCCATTTTGCTCTCCTTTGAGACATACGTGAGCGTTTGGGGCACACATCCTTACAAGTTTGGGGTCTGAGCAGAGGGTGAGCGGTTTATTTTGTACCCCTGGAGTATTTCAGTTGGATAAGGGCCTTATTCAAGGGATGAATGGATGAGTCTGTCAGGTATGGGCTTCAAACCAGCGACCTTCCAGTCGAGTCTGCCGGGTATGTGCTTCAAACCGGCGACCTTCCAGTCGAGTCTGCCGGGTATGGGCTTCAAACCGGCGGCCTTCCAGTCGAGTCTGCCGGGTATGGGCTTCAAACCGGCGGCCTTCCAGTCGAGTCTGCCGGGTATGGGCTTCAAACCGGCGGCCTTCCAGTCGAGTCTGTCGGGTATGGGCTTCAAACCGGCGGCCTTCCAGTCGAGTCTGTCGGGTATGGGCTTCAAACCGGCGGCCTTCCAGTCACAAGCACAGAGGTGTAATCTTCTGAGCACACCACCCACACAGAAACCTGGTGCCTCATCCATAAAATATTCTTACGCAAGATTTTATCTTTGAATGTGCATTCAGTGAAATACGTACCAAAGTTCATATTCAGCTTGCGGTCTTTAATGTGGAAAAGTAGGATAATTATGCCCCACATCAGGTCTAGATGTTTCTTTGTGGAGTTATCCAGGTAGTCAGAAATATAACAGCGCAGCATGTCCTCTACTGCTTGATTCTGCATTATGATAACAATAATGCTTATTATTAATATTATTACGTTAGATTAAATAAAAAAGCTAATTATTATTAGAGTAGTAGTAGTAGATACTGTAATTGTACTGCGAAATTGAACACATTGTTGAGACTATATGTGCTCTTACGTTACTGACCTAAATTACATTTTTTAGAAATCTTGAAAGTATTTTTTTTTAAATGCCTCACCTGTTTTTAATTTTTTTCTTCTGCTTTCCATTTCTGGCTTCATGTCCTACTTGTGGCTCTTAGTTCACAACGCGAGGTTCCAAGTTTTTGAGTATAGATGCTTATTACAGCACACTAAGCACTGACGTAAGTACCGTAGAACTAAGGATACAGGACAAACACAGAAGAAAATACATCGCTAACAATAACATGCATACGTATGACGATAAAACACAAAATACAACAACATACCACTTTTGCCTGCTTGTGAGCTCAGAGCTGAAGCGGATTTTGAAAGTTCTTGTTTAGATACTGTTTCTTAAAAAAACACCCTTGCTTTGTGCGACCCTCTAGAGCAGCTCATATCGACTCATCGCTCTCCCGCCAGCGTACAGCAAATGATGTAGAAGATACACGTATGACAGGCAAAATACTTAAAGAAAACGAACCACATTCAAAGAAACTATTCTTTCAATTCCAAATGTAAATAACATTAGATGTAACTTAATATCACGAAGGAAATTAATCAGAGACTAATGAAATCTGTTGAAAATGAAGCACTATGATGTCACCCAATGTGACAAAACTAAATAAATTACAGTTTAAACAAAGTTTTTACAACTGTGAGCACAATAGTTGTTTCATTTTATTTATTTTATCTATTGTTCCCATATTTTCCATATCTCAGCCAGGTACTGCAATTGTACTGCTATGCCGTACAAAGTTGAGCGCGGTATTTTTTGCAGGATTGTAGTAACTCGAAGGCTACAAGCCACTGTTTTTTTGTGACGTTAATGGCAGTGCTTAATTATTTTGTGAATTAGAAGGTGCTACAGCACGAAGGGCTCATTAGAGCTGAGGACTAACAGGTCGGGTGCATGTCCCGTAACGCGTACAAAACACTTTTTATTTTATTAACCAGGATCGTCACAAAGACAGGGGTTGGACAATAAAACTGAAACACCTGGTTTTTAAGCATAATGATTTATTAGTATAATGTAGGGCCTCCTTATGCAGGCAATACCGCATCATTTTATCTTGGGTAATGACAGATATAAGTCCTGCACAGAGATCAGTGAGATTCTGAGCCATTCCTCTGGCAGAACTGTGGCCAGGTCACTATGTGATGCTGGTACAGGAAATCATTTCCTGACTTGCTCCTCCAAAACACCCCAAAGTGGCTCAATAATATTCAGAGCCGGAGTCTGTGCAGGCCATAGAAGATCAATTTCATGTTCATCAAACCACTCTGTCTCCAGTCTTGTCTGTGTGTATTAATGCATTATCATCCTGAAACACAGCACAACTTTCAAAGTATAATGTTTGAACCACTGGGTGAACATGGTCTTCCTGAATGGCTCAGTAGTCCTGGGCAGGGAGGTACCCATGTAGAACAAGTAGTGGGCCTGGGGAATGCCATGGTTTTGCAGCCCAAACCATCATTGATCCAGCCCTGTGCCGCACTCTCCAGGTGGTCTTTTTGGGGCTTCTCCACACTTCAGCTCCCCTGGATGTTCCGAAGTCAGTGAAAGTGGACTCATCAGAGAACAATCCTTGTTTCACATTGTCCTCGGCCCACAATTTGCACTGCTGGCACCACTGAAACCGACGTTTGGTCAAAGGTTTGGCTATAACAGCCCGACCGTGAATATTGCCACTGTGAAGTTACCCACAGGTGGAAACAGGAGAGATCAGGTGTGTATTTAATTCTGCAGTGAGCTGGGCAGCTGTGGTTTTATCGTTTTTCGATACAATCTGGGTTAGTACCCGGACGTCCCTGTCAGACACGCCCACATATACTCCTGTTGGATGTGGTCTGTCCTTTGTGTTAGTATGCCAACATTACCCTAGATACCATGGCTCTAAATACACCAAAGAGACTTGTCCTGGTTACAGATGCACCACCAACAATCTGTCCGCTTTTGAACTCTGTCTCCCATTATGTTGTGCGGATTGGAATGCTTTATGTACAGCTGTATTGCTGCTTTGCTAATTCAACCTTCACACTCTGCTCTTATTGATGGAAGGTGTAATCAATGAAAATGGCCACCAGGCTGCGCATATAGGTATGAAACCTCAAATTCTACATTGGTAAATGTTTCAGTTTCAGGGTTCTACCACTGTGGGTGCCGGAATGCAGACAGTCAAATTCCCGGAATGTCTTCCAACAGAATCTGTTGGCCCCTTTGTTACGTCAGTTACCCTAGTGACCAGCTGGTCATCCCAGTGTCTTTGGCTCCCAGTGGGTTCTCCTGTTCCCCTGACCAATGCGTGGCTTAATGGGCTGAGCAGGCAGCTGCTGTTCACACATGCATTTTATTGTTATGAATTTGAGTCTGGTCAGAGGCCATGTTATAAGTAACTGTTTATGTTTCATATTACTTATCTTTATTTGGTATATTTCCTTGTGGTTCCTTGTTTTGTTCCCTGGTTGTATTATGTTCCGTTTTCCTTTACGTTCTGTTTTAGTTTCATTTTGGTGTTTGAAAACTTTTGTATCTGTTGATTGACGCCATCTGCTCCTCATTGCCCATAGTCTCTTGTTTGTAACAGCCCACACTTGTCCCTTGTTAGCCCTTGTTATTCATGCATATATGTGCCTGTCCTTGCTCTTTCCTCAGCTGGTCATTGTGGTTGTTGCATTGCATTCGAGTGTTAGGTCCTGTCTTTGCCCCTCTGTTGCTGTGTGCTGCTCCTTCTTTTGGTCCCTTTGTTTTCCGGTTCTCCTTTCGCGTGGTTTTACTTCATAAATCCCAGCCGCTATGTGGATCTTCCCTCTGTTGCCATGCCCCGCCACAACATATCTAGAATTATGATTATAAATTTCAGTCAGTAGTCAATTTCATGGACTACTAAATTTCTAGTGTTGTGACATCCCTAGTATCAACATCACTGAAAAGGCTACCAAACTGCATCCCTGCGCACATCCCTGGCACCTCCGCCTGCACCTTGATTTCAGCCTCACCATTAAGAAGCAGACGATTTGGGCTTTGATTCAAGCTCATTTACATGTTAATGATATTACATAGGCGGAGTTTCCAAGGTTGAGCTCTGCCATTTGCGATTTACAGATCACACATCCGGGAGAGTGGCTTATGGATGTTTTGTTTTTTGTGCATTTGTTCATTTTCTCTGAATCACAATTACACTGTTCAAAAATGATCTTAGATCAAATGTAGGATGGTTTCTACGTAACTTATTTATAAATGACGTAGTTTGTACTTCTCACACGCGACCCCCACACCGGCCCCCATTTCTGTTTCCCTGCAGTTGCCTTCAAAGTCAGGAGACTGGACTTTGAAGAGGAAGGACCTTAGAGGGCAACCTGAAGTTGATTCATATTCAGGTTGGCTGCAGTGAACAGTCGCGCACCACAATTCCTTCCAGTTTATCACACACGCACTGCCGTGTCATATCCCCGTCTCAGCTTCTCTCCATCGAGCTCCTCTAATGTCAGGTCTGTGACTTAATATTTTATTTACCAGACACTTTTTTCCAAAGCGATGCGCATTTTCGTGAAAACGGGGTCACATGGTTCCTGGAGCAAATGGGCGTTAAGGGCACAGTGATAAAAATCAGTGTTGACTGTAGAATTTAAACCGCAGCCTTCTGATCACTTGCATGACATTCTAACCCAGTGGGCCAGCAGCGATGGTCTGCTTCACACGTGGAGAGTATCTTCAGGGTGTATCTTCAGCCCCTCTTATGGTTGCAGGTGTCGCCGATGAAAGTCATAGGTGGTAGCTGGCTTAAGCCTACAGTGCAGGTGTTTCCTGTCTGAGCTTTTTTTTTTTTGGGGGGGGGGGGGGCGTTTCAGTAACTCTCAGCATTCACTGCAGAGTCAGCACAGCTGCACCGCTCCTGGTTTCTGTGCTACAGCAGACAGGGTGGAACTGCGAGTCGGGGCCTCCCCATCATGATTCACCAGTGCGTTCTGTCTGGCCACGGGCAGCCCCGGCCAGGAGCCTACGCTTTTCCGAAAGTGGACTCACCTCCCCGGGAGACGGGAGAAGGTCAACCCACGATCCATCACCACCCATCGTATTCAGAAAAGTGTACTGTGAAGAACGGTTCAAAATGAAGTGCTCTTGTTGAAGCCCACCTAACGCTGAGCTTTCCGGCTCGTGTTCGGTGCCGGCAGATAACGACGGTGCGGTGAGTCCAGTCTCACCCGCTCAAGGTGTAAAATGAACAACAGATAGCATAGGGCCCCTTTAAGATGAAAATGGTGGCTGCGGTTCTAAAATAGGGGTTCCTTAACCCGCAGCCAGTGTTCCACAAGGCCATGGAAAGCTGGGTTTTTTTGTTCATTTTCAAAACAAAACTTTATATAGATTTTTACAACCCCTTGCATGAGTGCATTGTAATCACATCGAAAAATGGGAAATGGTTAAACTTATGAAACTGACAAGCCATTATCCAGAGTGAGAGGACCGAATCAGAAATTTTTAAGGACTTTTAGAAACCTGCTAATGATGCAACAAATATAAGGTCATGAAATAGAAATATAAGCTATATATGTGATACAAATGCCTTTCAGAAAATGTGGTAAAGGGGAGAATTTTACCCAGTTAACTTATTTTAATATGTCGTTTACCATGCATCTAATGCAAAACAAATTATGTTTTTTTAATCAAACTTTCTGATGCTGTGTTCCAGTATCTATTCTGATTTCTCTGAAAATGATACTCGCTACCTGTGTGCATCTTGAAAGTTGACTTGGATCTTGCATCCTTCAGATGCACATCTGGTGATACTGTTGCCTGCTGCTTGAAGGAGAGTCACATCAATGCCGTCGCTTTTGACGCCTCCAATATCGGCGAAGGCATCTTAAGTGTCATTATGAATGACCAAAAATGAAAATGCTACCCCTCATGTGTTGCTGTAAATGTCAGCTGGCTTTGAAGAAATAGAGCTTAAACATGATTAGGGGTCTTAATGCTATGACTCATACATCCTGTTAAAACTGTTGTGAGAGCAAAGCCTAAATGCCAGTACCTATCAAATTGAATAATATTTGATCATTTATATATACTGTAGCTCACGCCAGAGCAGCTGTAATTGCTTAAATGTTCTTAAACCAACTTAAATAAGTTCAGCCAAGCTTGAACAGTGCACACTGCTTTGTGGTGCTGAAACATTCAATGTCTGGTCTCAAGCACAAACATACAAATACACACATTGCTGCTACTCATCTGTCTCCTCGAACAATTCCAGTTATCTGAGCTGACTTCAGGTCACTTTGCAAACCACAAAACGTACATATGCCTCAGTTTATGTTTCCTCTGGCCAACCTTCTATCTGGGCTGCCAACTCTCATGCATCTGACGTGACGCTCATGCTTTCAGACTCTCTCGCTCAAGCAATGAAGTCTTACAGCAAATCTATATATTCCATGATAAACCTAAAATTAGCTACATCAAAATTGGTGGGCTCAGGCATGAGAACAAATCCTAGAACAAAAATAGGAAAGTCTGCCGAAAGCAGACGAGTCGAGGGCGAAGCCCGAGC
>JAODJX010000042.1:3731182-3744409 GCA_026776945.1 Isichthys henryi
TATAATCTTTCTTATATAGCTGCCTTTCACGATGTGTTGCATTTGTATCCAATACAATGCCACTCTATACATGGTACCCCATCCCCTCACACGAGTTCAATAATTAAGAGTTCATTTTGCTTAACAGCATATTACTCCTCTCAGCGGCGTGCGGTCCGAACAGTGGGGGGCGCTAGTGGTAAGAGCCGACAACTGCAATAAGAGACAGACGGACAGCTGCTCAGACAGAGAGCGGCTCAGACCAACTTCACCAGAAGTATGTCTTAGTGAAGGGTTAGCAGAGGACGTTTAAGGACGTTAGCTAAGGAGAGCTCACTCCAGGTCTGATCTTAAATACTTCCCAGTGTTGAATTGCTACTTAAATTACTTTAATTCTAAAACACAGTCAGAGACGTTACAGCTCCGACAAAAGGGGGCACGGTTTGCCGATCGGGGTCGCGTTTTGTCCCTGTCCTCCCACCCCCTAACGTCCATGGTCATTAGGTCGCATTTGCTTTACATTCACATTAAATAATTCTAAAAATAGATATACAGATAAAATAAGTATAGACAAAAATTTCTTAATGAAATTAGTTGGCAACACTGAAAGGTCTGCTGGTAGCAGAAGCATCACTGGGCTGCCATGTGCCAGAAACGCTCCTGGCTAACAGGCATCATCTGCAGCGAATGATTACCATGCAAACATTTATGACTTACCAAGGAAATATCTCCAAATGTCCTATAGTTGTTAGCTCATCGTCTAATGCTGTAAACATCTTTCTGTAAAGTTATTTAGCCGTTTTTACCCACCTCCCACTCACCTTTCCATTATTTTCCCAGCTAGCAAATCAATCGAACAACCAAGCCAAGAGGCCTCCCGCGATCAAGGATATCAACGGTACGTTTAACGTTTCTTAAAATCCCCTTAAACATGACCCGAATTCTTTTATTTATTCGTGGAATATATTGATAAATGCAAGACATTTTCTTTTAGAAAACATGTCTTCTGACGAGGTTATATATCTAGTACCAGTAAACCGCAAGTCTGTATAATTATATAAGAATTTAGTTATAATCCAGCGCCTTCAGCGTCCAACGCGCCTCTTGAGCTACAGCTGACAGATGCAAATACGATGCACAGCTTTGAAAGGACTTCGGTAAAGCACATGCAAGTATGTTTGCACTTTCCTTCACATATTATCAACAGATTAATCTATTAATTTCTGTAATCTGAAATCGGGCTGAAGAAAGTGAAACACGCGGAACCCTCAGACTTTCATTGTCAGTGCCAGGCAATTTCTATCTACGGTACCTATCTGTATTAGATAATAAATAGTAAATATATCTTCAAATAGTAAAGACATCGATTGTCATGATCTCAAACACATTTTAATACTGAAAAAGGTATAATTCCTCTCTTAATTCTTACAAATTGAGACAGGTAAAGTGCCTTATTTTGTAAATGCGTGTATTTTCCTCTTTAGATAAGCCGAAAGAAATCTGTTCATCTGTCTTCAGGGTACAGGCAGATGAAAAAAAAGTCATCATTATTATTAATTTCAAACCATTTTTTCAAAGCAATATTTTCAAAGCAATGGCATGTGTCATGCCCGGCTCTTCCGATCCTCGTGTGTGCCACGACCCCTGATTATTCACGTGTGCTTCCCTGATCTTGCCCAGCTGTGTCCGATTATTTTCGCCCAGTCTTGTCTATTTCAGTCCACGTCTTGCCCTGGCTTTTGCCCGTCATTGATGTTAGTCTATTTCAGAAGGTTCCCGGTCTCCGGTTCCCTAATAAATCCCCAGTTTTCCCGTATTCCGCCTGCCTGCCTGTTCCTTCCTGCCCGTCCGCTTACCCGGCGAACCTGACAACATGTAGATTGCCACCTGACTAATAGGTATTTTTCTTCTGTTGTGACTTATTTTCCATAAATGTCACGCAATTTATAGATTACAGCATGGAACAGTCTTATTTATCATTTGTGCCTGTACTTTACATGGAATCTTGCTGTTTCATTGAAGACGCATTAGAAATTCACACATATTCCAATATATAAATAACTCTTACATTAGGTATAAGAACTTAGGTATTTCACAATGGTGAGAGGAGGGTCATGTTGGGGAAATCCCGTTGAGGTTTGTCTCTAGATGTTGTCATGCAAGAAATTAAGAAGACCCACTTAAACTTTGGATAAAGTAAAGACAAACAATGGCAATTTATCTAATCAACTTCAGCTCCAAGTAAGTCTGTTCCAGGAAGCAGAGGGCAGAGGACCACTCTGGATGGGAAAGCCGTCCACTGCAGGCCAGATACAACACAGAGTATAGAGATGCCATTTCACCACCTACATTTTTTTTAAGAGATGAAACTGAAATTCCCACTGCAATTCCATACACCTTCAAGGGAACATTCAACATTCACACACACTGTTACGATCCTCAGTCTAGGGTTGAGGACCGACAGAAAGCTAAAGGGAAACGAGAGGGGAAACTGAGACAAGCAAGGGACGAGAAAAGGGAACATGGGAAACAAAGGGATCTTTTTTAAAATATATATTTTTTTATATTTATTCAGACACTTTTACAAACACTAGGTGCAACAAATTTTCGGAGTGACACAGCAAAACAATAAACAAAACAGCACTAACGAAAGTTTCCAAGCTAAGCTACTTCTAAATGAAATGAAAATGAGAAAAACTAAAATCTAACTCCCTCACCAAAAGAACAGTAAACCACACATACGCATAAACAACACACACAAACAGCACTATGTTCAGAGCCACTGTGTTACCATTCAGAGGGCCCATGTTTTCACTGGAAAGATGGGGGATTCGTCGTATGTGTCCTTTTCTGAGTTAAATGAATCACCCAGAACTACGTGAACGTGGGGAAAGTTACCTGACTGTAACCCCTGGGCTCCGAAGGACAGCTCTTCTGAGGTAGCATTTTTCCAGACTTCAGTAGGATGCCCTAGAGAATGAGAGTGACACACAAAGCTCCCACATCTCTGACTACATGACACATTTTTTTTGTTTGTTTTCTCTCTCGTCACGTCCCCATTTATTCCTGTTTTTCGATTTTCGGTTTTTGTTGTGTAGGGGAAACCGGGTACAGTTGTTGAACAGGGTCAGCTGTTTGAAGGGACGCGGTAATCTCGCTGCGTTACTTTGATTACCTCAAACACCGCAGATGTTTAACTTTACTTGGAAAGGAAAAGATTATTATTTTTTTTCTGTTGTGACATTTTTCCACATTTTAAGAAAATAAAGTCGAAAAAAATTCATCATTTGACCCTGGTCCTCCCTGCTTCCTGTGCATTCAGGGAGAATGATCACAGAACGATTTCACTTGATCAGTCTCAAGATTCTAGTCAGGAGAAAAGCTGAATGGGTGGAAATTTAAGGAGAATAGGAGTGGCGAAGGATGAACGCGGGACGGGCCACATTCTCCCGGATTATGTAGCTATCTTGTGACTAACTACACGTCATATTTTTGTATCAGCATTTCCCGGTATTGCAGAGGTTTGTCTGCGTTACGTTCTTCTCTGCGTCAGTCTGGTGCTGTGGGTTTGACTTTCAGTTTGAGTTTAAATTTCCAGGAAAGACCGAGTTCTAAAAATAGGCTAAAGGATGACTGACATGAAGCCTTTTGCAACGTAAACAAAACAGTAGCTGTTAGATAAATGATGTACGATCGCGGTGTAAAAGCGTCTGTGATTCAAAGTGCCGGAATTTCAATCACAGAAACAAAAGCTGCTGAAAATGACCCTCATTCTCTTTCATTCTATGTTTTCTCTTGCAGAGGCCTCATTAAGCAACTTGTTTCAGACGTTGTCATCCAGAGCTTGCATGTTCCTTGCTGGTAAGAGGAAACCCATCTGAAAACAAGACTTTCTGACTCAGCTGACGTCCTGTGTTATCTTTTGTTTTGCTTTGTGCTATTTTACCTGCAATTAAACAAACATGAAAACAACATTTTATTTGAACTGAAAAATGCTGAAAATGTTGGGCCCTGGGGTTTTTTTTTTTTCTCTCATTCCCCCTCTGAGTTTCCTCTGCAGTCCTTTTGGTCCTTCACATCTTTTCCTGGAAGCCTTGGAATTATCTGTAAATGTAAAGTGATCATAGGCCAACCGTCACATGTTATGAAAGACTTTGTATGGGTCGAAATATACTATCGATGAACTACAGCACCGTTGGTTGGGGTGCAGCTCAGTGGGTTATGATGCAGTGTTTATGAGTGAAAAGTCAGTGGTTTAAATCCCGGGGTGGGTAAAGTGATTTCATTGCTGGTCCCTCGAAGGAGACCTTTTGCACCGGGGTCTCTGACCCTGCTTCCCACAGAACAAATATATGTTGCTCTGGATAAAAAATGTCAATGATTTGATTCCATGCTTTTATATTTGCGATCTGTTGCCCTGTTGTAGCGATTCACACCACGGAAAACGGAAGTGGAGTGCTACACTGGCAGCAAAGGCACCATTTTAAGAGAAACGTCTCCGTGAGTCAGGATGAGACGCAGGTCATCGCCATGACAGAAGGCTTCTACCTGGTGTTTGTGCAGGTGACCTACAAAATCAACTGCCACAAATCCACAAAGTGTACTGACCTCATGCTGACCCTCAACCATTTTTACCAAGAGGGTATGCAGTACTACTCGGCGGTCTTCAAGACACACTGTGGGACTTGTGAGGGCTGTCACCAGAAAGGTCAACCGGAGAGGAGCGTAGATGTGGTCCTCAGTCAGCCCACCTTGCTCTGGATGATGCCACAGGACAAACTGACAGTCACAGTCAGCGACAGAGAGTTTGTGGATTTTGACAATCCGCCAACCTCGACGTACCTCATGATTGTTAAGTACTCAGATTAACCAATCCTGTGCCAGAAAAGGAGATGGGAATGAAATTTCTGTTTGAAGTTTTATTGTAATATTTTGCATCTTATCCAAAGAAATCCAGTTTTTTTTACAAATAGAACATGAACAAACATTAACATACAACATAAAAAACACCCCCCAGAATTCCTGACCCCCCTTGCCCCCCACCCCACGCACCCATAGGGTACCAACAAACTGCCAGCATGCAACATAGCGGAGATGGTCTTGGCAATTAATTGTAATTTTGACCGACACAGCTTGGGAGGGGGGGAACCCCCCCAAACTCCACCCATGAGGCTGTGGTGCCAGGTACCCAGGAAAGCTTGTGAGTAATTTAGATTAACAGCAAGAATAAACAAATTGGACACTAGCCCACTGGCTAATAAAACGTCCAGAACACCCAGCTTGTTCTCCAAGACACACAGACACATGTAGAGGAGAACAAGCTTGGTAGCAGTCAGTCACCCGTGGCAGTGCCCATGGAGCTGGGGGTTATGGGTCTTTCTCAAGGGCCCACAAACAATTCTGCCAAGGCTGAGTTCAAACTGGCGACCTTCCAATCAGAGTCACAGAGGATTAGTAGCAGAAATTCTTAACTTCCATCCCTAACTGTCCACTCTTTCCTTAATCCTTTGCTCCCTTAATATTACTTGTCATGTTAAATGTTCTTGGATCTTCCAGCAGGGGGCACTATGTTAAACAAAGTCACATACTGCGGGCTTTGAAGTGAGCTCCGTGCACTATGATCTCAGACAATACTTTGTCAGCATGATTCAGTATTCCCACATCATTCAGATGGGAATTTTCTCAGAAAACCTCAATTATGGATTTTTTCAGGAAGGTTAACTTGCACCCATTTAAGCCCTGCACAGAAGCGGCCGCTGACACATGTATGTCAAATAGCTTAAACAGGAGTCCAGTCCATCTGTAGCACTGCTGGTGGACCTATGGTCAGGGTTAGGGATAGACATGCCAGCCCCCCTTCTGAAACCCCGCTGACATGCACATAGAATTCCGTCCCATGTATCACGCTGGTCTGCATTTTACTTCTGGCAGCATGAATCAGCTTTCAGCCAACATTTATAGGTTGTGATCTGAGAGTTTGTGCATTTCTGCTGCTGCCATTTCAAGATTCATATCTGGTCGCCATATCTTTGGTACGGTCCAGGTGTGTTAGAGCCACGAATGTAAACAGAATTCCATGACTATCATTCTCTGGTGCGCCACGTGGGGCACTGTGTCTGCTCCTCAGCCTCACTGCCGAGGTCAGTGACACTGCTCGTTTTTCCACACAAGCTTGACGAAATTCATGGATGCGGAATCACAATGAATGACGGTAATGTAAAAATGAAAAACCGGACACTGAACAACCTTTGTTAAACGATACAAAGCTCGACACCGGAGAAGTTCAGTTCAATTTTATTTATTTTAATTTAAGAGTTTATGGGCAATATATTATTAGTTTATGGATACTTTGCAATTGTGCGTGATACAGAGAAAAATTCAAAAGGCAAAGACAATGGAGGAGAGGAAGCAAAAACTCTATATTACGATGAAAAAATACCTCTGGGGGCCCAAGGATAACAAAGAAAATGATTTTGCTTTTATAAACGTAAGGCGTAGACCATGGTCACTGTCGAAGTTCGTCAGGTCATGCAGGTCTGTGTTAGTCGCTGCAATTTTTACCTTTGCTTGTCACTTGATCTGTACCCTCGAGGGTCTGCTAATTGTACCCTTAGCTGTAAGTAAATATACCTACAGGCCATGAGGCTATGTACAGCAACTACAGCAGCCGTGAGTCTGACCTGTAGGCTGATATGAATCAGCACTGTACCTGCAGACACACCTTAGCCCATTTCCTAAGCTGTAGCACTTAATACTGATGAAACGTTGCTGTGACATGTATCTTAACGAAGCACTGTATTTTGTATTTTTCATTTCTAATTTAAAAATGTTCCCCATTTTGTTCCCCAGTGTTTACATAAATACAATTCAGATTCAGAATATTTTATTGATCCCTGAGGAAATTATGTAATAATTATGTAATAAATACAATGTTGTAAATTACTGCTCATTATTAATATTTACATTATTAATTAATTTAAAGATTGTCCAACGGCTGCTTTTCAAGTGTGTCTGCTCTCAATTAGAAAGTGTTTTAAGGGAACCAATAGCTAATTTAAGACTTTTAGCATCCTTATAGAAGGATTGATGCATTTTTCTTTGTTTTAAACATTAGCTGATTAAACGTGTGGTAATTAGTTTAATAAAACATCCAATAATACATCAGCAAAGTTTTCTGTTTCGACAAAGCAAAAACAGACAGTATAGCAAAAGTCATGGTATAGACTGGAGTATTTAAAAAGTATTTTTGTTTTTATTTGCACAAGATTTCCCCACTGCTACAAATTTAGGAAGAATAATTCCATGTGACTGATCTTTATAAAGCATCATTCAGAGCATAGCTGCCTCAGAGTGCTTCAGACACACACAGCACTGTGTAAGGCAGGAAACTCCACATGTCAACGGGAGAGAGGAGCAAGAATTCATTAGATTGAACTAGTTAGTGGCAAAAACTCTGTAATCTGGGCTCAGCTGCCCCCGGACACACTAAGCATCCATCAGGCTCTGCCCTCTGCATCTGGCGGCCTGTACATTAAAATCAGCTGGCTCCCTCCTAGTAAAAGCAAACAAGTTGAAAATAAATTAAAGTTACTATCTGTCACGCTCAGCGAGCGGGCGGGGAGAGCAGGCGGGCAGACGGGCAGGAATCAGGCAAGGCAGGCAGGATACGGGGAAATACGGGGGTTTATTAGGACGACGGGGATCAGGAAACATCTCATACGAACCGACAGCAGCAACCTCAATGACCGACAAGGGGAACAGGTAAGACCAGGACTTACATAGGACGGGACTAATCAAAGTAATTGGACACAGCAGGAGACAATCAGGGAGGCACACGTGGGTAATCAGGGGGGCGTAGCACACACTAGGATTGTACAGGCTGGGCATCACAACTATCCACAACATATTTTTTTCTTTATTATTCTGAACATAAACCTTGATCTGCCTAAAAAAGGAGAACGATAGTATTGTGTCACATGACCTGACCACCAGACCTAAACACAGCAGAAATGGTTTTGGAGGGAGTTTTACAGAAAGTGAAGGAAAAGTGGCCAATGAGAGCTCAGCGTACTCCCTCAGGACAGCTGGAAAAGCAGCCCAGGACATCACCTCATGAAACTGACGTAGAGGAGACAGTTTGGTCAACCAGTCCCTGGAACAGTTGGGGTTAGGGTCATGCTCAAGGGCCCAATGGTGGGATCACTCTGCCAATTCAGGGATTTAACCTTCTGAGTCCAAACCCACAGAGCTGCCTCGCCCAACAAATTCATTTTTTTCTTTAATAGTTTTTTGGTTATAACATATTTCCATATATGTTATTTTATAGTTTTGATATCTTTATAATTATTCTGAAATGTAAAGAATAGTAAAAATAAAGCCTTCTATGGATAGGTATGTCCAAATACTTGACTGGTACTGTATGCGAAGTCCTTTAATGAGGAGAAAGAGGGAGCAGAATGTTACCTGGTTTGGAAAAAGTCCCACGATGCCACAGGAATGATCGGCGGCTCTGAGGAATGAAGGTGAAATCTGTGTCTGTGAATGTCTTTTAGCATGATTTCATGCCTTATGCCGAGAACCATGATTGCTGTGTGGCTCAGCATCGCAGCTTCGGCTCCAGCGATGAGTCACATGTCTCTGGGCCCTCAGCCCCCAGCTCCAAGGGCACTGGGGCACACTGGCTGACCCTGTGCTGTTACCCCCAAGTGTGTCTTATGGACAGCCAGATGGGGGGGTGAAAATACATTAATAATACAAATTAATAATTAATAAAGGATTGATAAAGTGTTCATGTATTCTACTTTGTTTGGATTAAGCGAAATATGACTGTATGTCCATGTTGAGCCTCACAGAGCCACCTGTGATCTCTCACTTTCACTAGGGTGACCAGCTGTCCCCTCACACACTTTAACTTACCAATAGTACAGTATCTCCTGCCCAGCAGGCGGCCCGTCTGAATCACGGTGGCTGAGGTTGACATCAGTCCAGGACTGTTTAGGGTACTACACTTATTTAACAGAGCTTCTATCCAGTGTATCGTGCAACTGAGACAACAGAGTCATATAGTCCCTGGAGCAGTGCAGTGCAGTGCAGTGAATCACACACTGAAGTGAGAAGAATTGGACAAGGTTTAGCATTCCTGGAATTCTTGGCCGTAGCCTAGTATCTTATTGCATTACCGCCCTTATTTGGCAGCGGTAGTGGAAAGGAAAAGGAGCCCGAACAAGCCTAGTGTTCATGATGCAAGAAATATTTACTGTCAGCCCATCAATATACATGTACACATCAGAGAGGACATATCGTCAGCACTGAGTATTTGTGTATTTACTAACCAGTTTATGATGAAGAGCATTTACACATTGATGAGTCCATATGTTTCACACACCACACCACTGCCCAGTGCCTGGACGAGAATGAATGAATGAATGAATGAATGAATGAATGAAGGTTATATTTCTATAGCGCTTTTCAAGACACCCAAAGCACTTTACAGAAGTGATGAGGAGCCACATCAACCACCATCACTGTGTAGCACCCATGTGGATGATGTGATGGCAGCCATTCTGCACCAGTACACTAACCACACAGTAGCTAAGGTGGTGAAGGGGCAGGAGAGGATTCACCAGATAGATATAGGGGATAATTAAGGGGGCAGATCTGATAGGACCACAGTGGGCAGGACATCAGGGTAACCCCTCCTACTCTTTGGAAAGATGCCCAGGGACCTTTTATGACCTCAGAGAGTCATGTTAGTATAAGGTTGCAGGTGTGTATTGTATAGAAGTCCCTGTTTGTCTCACCATTTCATAACCATTTCACAGCTATTTTTAAACATCAGTGTTTCTTAAAGGGCTGTGGTTCTGCTTTTTATTGAACATGCTGTCACCGTACCGCCTAGTCAAACCACACCCGGTGTGGTGAGGATGGCTGAGAGGGTTATTGGGGTCTCTCTCCCCTCCATTAAGGACATTTTTAAGGACAGATGTAACGCGAAAGCCCTCTGCGAACAATGATAATTGACTGGAGGAACTAAGAAAGCAAGGTTGGTGAATCAATGTAACAATGTAAGAAATGTAAGAAATAATGAAACCTTAAAACTGTATACGTAACACCTAGCCAGTGTAACAGAACCAGTGTAACAGGCTGCCAGTAAGTGTAACAGGCATCCAGTGCAGTGTTGCCAGAAGAGGGAAGGATCCCTCCTTCCTGCTGCCTGTCAAAGGCCAAGCAGCGGCATTTCGACCAGGCAGGAGGTGAGATCAGGAAGCCTGTGACAGTCCTACATACGGTGGGAGGAGATGATTACCCTTAACAACTGCACCTGTTTGTTTAGCAAACAACTGAAGAATCAAAGCTGATGCCAAGATTTTTAACATGAGAGTGTACATTTACAGAGAGGGACCCAAAGTGTACATATACAGACACATATATAAAAACTGTCAATCAAAATCGTCCTTAACATCATATAAATATGTTTTGTACTTGCATGTTAGGTGTTCTCCTTAGTATTTAGGGTAGGGTCAGCTTAGTGCCGTCCACTCGGTTAGTTCGTGGGAACTTGGGAAAAAAATTTTCAGCACCTCCCATGCTCCTGTCCTTAGTGGAAAACTACTAGTCTTGGCGAATACAGAAACTCTTTATAAAATTGGGCATTCTTCACTGTACGTAGTTCTCTAAACAATAAAACAGAATATTTTCTGGTTGTGTTTTGTTTGACTCTGCCGCAGGTTACCTGACCTAGACCGGGGGGGTATATAACAAATTAAACACAAGTGGAATCATGGAAATGCAGACTAATTGAATTTGACTGTTTTTCCACCCAAAGCTTTAGGGTTCCCGCAATGAATGCACAATGCTTACGCCCGATCTTTTCACACTTACATATTTTACAGCAGTTGCATGCCTCCATATCAATTCTGTCATCAATGGAACGTGAAACGTGCTGACACCTTCATTCATGAATAAATTGTAGCTACTTTAGAAGGAAGAACTGAGTATGAAATTCCAGGAGACCCTTACATTAAAACAAGACCTGAATCCCAGGCCCACTGTGTGCATGTGGAACTTGTGTGTTCGTCCTGCATTCATGTGGGATTTTCACGCTGGTTTCCTCCTGATTCTGTGTGAATTGGAGAGTAATGTTTTGAGCACCTTTTGCAGAGTAATGTATTTTCTACGAATGGTTTTGAACTGAATTAACAGTAGGCTGTTTAGTTTTAGATAATTGATTAAAAGTGATCGTTCAACAGCACCGATAGATACAATCATGCAGTCTACTTATGTCTACCAGGGAAGCATTAGCAACTGTCCTCTAGCTATGGATACAGCATGCGTTTACCAACCAGTCTGTGCTTGCTGGGAAATAGAAGCCTCAGTTTATTTGCCCTGCCCTCCCAGTATTGACATCTTCCCATGTTTGGATTATGGATTCCGATCACAATTTGTTTGCTTTTACCTCGTTTCTGACCGTAGCCTGTTTTTGAACTATAGTTCTGGGAATTAACTTGTTGATGCCACACTCGGATCCTCTCCCTCTTCCATTATTACAGATTCCAGCGGAGCTGTTTATTGCATATCCCTCATAATTCAACACCTTTGCCCATCTGCACGACAGTATTCAATTAAATTTTTTAGTGTATCGCCTTTCACAACATAGGTGCCACAAGGTGTAATACATCCCTAAATTACTTGTGCACCATAATTCAAAAACCAGGAAAGAAAGAAAGAAAGAAAGAAAGAACAACAAAGGAGAGGAACCAAACTCCCCCCAGTGGGGACAAAAAAAAGACTCTGGAGGTCGCCTGGAAGCCCAACCCCATGGGCCTGCTAACATCACTGAAATTAGAATATGGGCCTGCTTGCTTAACTGTATAATTCTGTCTTTATGTCTTGTTTAAATGTCTTACATATTTATTGTCTTGAAATGCAGAATGAAAGACTAAGATTTGGGCAAACAAATGGGGGTTTTATTGAAACAAAAACTGAACAGAATAGGGGCTGGAAAACAAATGGGACTGTGAGGGGTCAAACGGGACTGTGAGGGGTCAAAATTGGAGGACTGGTATAGGGAAGAGGAATAAAATTAATGACCGGACTGGAGATGATGAGAGAAACAGGGACTTATATATAAAGATGAAGGAGGGGCAACGAGTGACAGGCGTGGCTGATCAGAGCCAGAGGAGGGGGGGACAGGAGGGTTTGGGAAATTTCATCTCAATGCATGACATATGTATCATATGGCTGAAGATCACAATAAGCACTTAGCTCAAGGCACAACTGGGCCAGCAGAAGGAGGAACTGAGAGAGATGATCCAGTGATTACATGCCAGTCAGCAAACCCCAGACATACCCTGTGGGCAGAGAGCTCCAGTGAACATTTCTGTCTCCTCTGGGCAGAGAGCTCCAGTGAACACTTCTGTCTCCTCTGGGCAGAGAGCTCCAGTGCACATTTCTGTCTCCTCTGGGCAGAGAGCTCCAGTGAACATTTCTGTCTCCTCTGGGCAGAGAGCTCCAGTGAACATTTCTGTCTCCTCTGGGCAGAGAGCTCCAGTGAACACTTCTGTCTCCTCTGGCCCTGAGGCTATGGCTGCTCCTCCTGGCGTAATACCCCCTGCTACCCACCAGGTACTGTATGATGGGATTTCTACTAAGTGCCAAGGTTAGCCTCTGCAGTCTTTGATGTACATTTAGTAACCAATGCTAAGCAAACAGACTAGATTCCCCAGAGTACCTACTGTCAAAGGATATTTTTAGCAAGACTAAGGTATCTGTCCTTCTGCCATAGTGGACTTGGGTTGGAGCTGTCTTACGTCTCCCAGCTCCCTGGAACCTCCCCACGGTGTGGTTGGGTTTATCTGTTGTCTATACAAGAGTCAGAGGCCATTCATCAATTACCAGGATCTACATAACAGTTAAGTTCTGTTACCCACTTCCCCTGATCCCTGTGGCTTTGGTACAGGTTCGGATTACCATGGGTTGTGGTGAGCCCAATGCCTATACCGATACCTATACCGATACCGATACCTACACAGTATCTCTCTACCTCCCACACTCGGGGCTCTGAGTACTGTATCTGGACGAGGTCACAGAAGTCTCTTGGTTAAACTAAGACATGCGTCTTGAGGCAAACAAACATATGCACAGCCGGAACGCTCGGCTTGCGGGGCTAACGAACATATGCACAGCCGGAACGCTCGGCTTGCGGGGCTAACGAACATATGCACAGCCGGAACGCTCGGCTTGCGGGGC
>JAODJX010000042.1:3772406-3783376 GCA_026776945.1 Isichthys henryi
GGCTGGAAGCACCTTCTTCAGTGAACGGAGATCGTGGGTCGGTACTTGTGTAGGTGACTAATCCGTCAGGGTTTGAGTTTTTTTTTTTTTTTTTTTAGCGATTTCTCACCTTATACCACATGAAATTATGCAACCTCTGTCCGAACCAGAAAAAATTGGTCATTCCAGTAACATGTAATAACTGATTCTCAGGTCTCTGGAGTTCCAGTAACTGTCTGCCTCAGTGAACATTTCTGCTGCAGAAAGGGAAGCATCTGTGCATGAGTGAAACAAGTGATCTTCTCCTGTAAAATACGAGGACCCTGGGGCACATGGGCTACCATTACAATTTGTAAACACATTATTAGACATTTCTTATTTAAGAGGAAAGTATGGGCAAATCAGCTTGGAATTCCACAACTTCTAATGAAGGCTGATCTAAGGCCAAGGTTGTCTGAGTATGCAGCTTAGCTTCTAGATATCATGTCACAACTAGACTAGACTATTGCAGCCTTTTATGGCAAACTGACAAACCGCTGCCAATAATTGTAATGTGGCAGCATGTTTGGTATTGAATCAGATGGGCTTTGCTCCATTCCTTTTTAAATTAGCAGCTCCGATCATTGCAGCACCGTCAACAAATATCATTAATCTTTGTGTTTCCGTGGCTGAACTATCAACTGATTGGACGGAAGCTGTAGTACAGCTTCTTTATATGGGCAGTGATTACGCGGACTTACAGGCCAGTATCTACTGTACTCTGCATTTCTAAGCTTTTGTAGAAATTGGCAAACAAACAGCTAATTCACCATCTTGAAGTGCATAATGTTCTATCTAGTGTTCAGTCATCCAGTGAATGTGTCGCGGCTATTTTAAGATTGCTAAATGACATTACATCAGCATTGGAGGCTAAGCAACACTGCAGTAATACCTAGTGACCTTGTGAAACCGTTTGACTCTGTGGATCATGTCCAATTTTTAAAAAGGCTGGATAGCATCAGAGTCTCTGGTCACTCATTAGTTTTGGTTTTCAAACTCTCACTGGTAGGATACAGAGTGTAACTTTAGACCACCATCTTTCTCAGCCTCTTAAAACATCTTCAGGTGTTCCGCAGGGCTCAATACTTGGTCTCACTCTTTTTTTTCTTCCATATTTATTAATGATATTAATGTTGTTAACCTCACTCATATTCATTTATATGCTGGTGATGCAGTTCTGTATGCTATTGGTCCTTCTGCTGATGCAGTAATAAAATCCCTTCAGGGTAGTTTTCTGGAAATACTGCAGACATCTACTAACTTCAGCTTATTAAATGATTGCTGCCAAGACTCAAGTTACGATGTTTGGTCAGAAAGGTCCTGTATTTTGTTCTACATCCTACATTATCATCAGAGATGGAATAATTCTTTGCTCATACAGTTACTGAGGCTTTTGGTTAGGCAGTTCATTGCCATTTTCTCACTATATCACCATATTAGCCTTTAAGGTCAGAACAAAACTTGGCTTTTTATTTGAAATAAATATATACAGAAGCCATTTTTCTTTTATGTCTGCTCCGAAGTGTATGATTGTTCAAATAGTTATTATTCCAATGTGCTATGTTACATCTTTTTGCACAAAGTACTTAATTTAACTTTTTTCTTGCATACATATATATATACTTGAATTCTTGAATCTGCTTGTCGTTGTTAGTGCACGTGCCGTGGGGTCTGAGAGTAACGAAATTTCAATCCACCGCGTGTCCTGTACATACGGCTGAACTGACAATAAAACTTTGACTTAATGCTTTGCCTGGTAGAATAAAGGTTAAATAAAAAATAAACAAACAAACAAACACGCCTCCCTGTCTCTTGTCCGCTTACCCGCACCCTGACACTAAAAGGCACTCGCATGAAATTTCAGCTGCATGTGAAGTTTCACTCTAGACATTCCTCAAAGACTCTGATTGCAATGATCTGTCAAATCACATATGGCCATCAGAAGCACATCAAGACCAATCCCTTCCGTTAACACTTATACTAGCCTACAACGCTCTGTCTTCCCAAGGTGATCTCTCATGTCCTCTGAATGCTCTGATTAAGGGGGCAGATCTGATAGGACCACAGTGGGCAGGACATCAGGGTAACCCCTCCTACTCTTTGGAAAGATGCCCAGGGACCTTTTATGACCTCAGAGAGTCAGAGCCTCAGTTTTACGTTTCATCTGAAGGACGGTGCCACCTTTACAGCACAGAGTCCCCGTCACTGCACTGGGGCAGTGGAACCCACACAGACCTCAGGATTATCTAACCTGCTGGCCACACCAGGACCTCTTCCTGCAGCAACCCAGCTTTCCTAGTTGGTCTCCCATCCAAGTACTGGCCAGGTCCACTGCAATCAGTATAAAAAAAATTCTGGCAAAGGCATTAAGGAGAGAAAGAGGAGTTTAGAATTCTGCCAAAATCTATTCTACATCACTGGAAAGAAACTGCACATATCAGAGAGCAACTGTCCAGTGTGACGTCGTTCATCTAGCAGTTCAGTATCCAGTTGGCAATTGTTTACTCTTATTCTCTGACTGTGTAAGTTGTACTGATAGTTATCCACAGGACAGGACTTGGGGTTGAGGCTAGTGATGTAGTAACTCCCTCTGGTGGCTATTTGCATACAGCGAAACCATAGGAAAGTGAAATCCATTCGAACACAGTCATAGGAGCACATTATAGCCAATAAAGCCCAGAATCTGACTGGAGATGGGCAGGATCCTGGGAGCTGGGCCACATTTTACACAGGCTTTCCGTTGCGACATGCCCCATAAGGTTGTTATGAAAGGAAAATTATTTTCACTTAATAAAAAAGGTTCATGATTCATGATGTTGGACAAATCATAAGCTTTATGTGCTAAAGCTGTGGATCGTACATGATGCTATTTCATTCTCTCGGATTTCCTGGGTGTCTTAAATAAACCTTAAATCAACCTCTTAAAGTTTACACGTTTTTCCTGGACTCAGATGTCTCAGTAGTCTTATAGCGTCAGGCAACAACTTTTAGCTAAAGAAATGTTTCAATATGACCATTTCTGTAGTGACGTCTACACGGGAAGGAAAGAGAGTGCGGAAACATTTCCTCAAAATCTGAAATATAGTGCTGGATATAGGCCCTGTTTACTTAATGGCGTGATACAGGAAAAAAAAAACTTCTCAGTTCCTGTTTCAATGCCTTACACTCTGCTGATGAAAAAGACCGACTCTCAGTAGTTTACGTTTTTGTACCATAAAGGGATTTTTTTTCCACCACATTACAAAAAAAAATCATATGACCTTTTACGAAGAACACAACAGAAAGTGCTACCAGATCTGCCTGCGAAATCCATCTTATGATTTTGAAATCTGCAGAGGAGTGCCAAGCAGTGGAATCCTCACTTTTAAATCTATCGCCAGGCCTGATGTGGGAGCCTAAGGACTAAGAACAAAAGGGAGGCCACGACCCCCCTGCTGCCCCTTGGCCGGTAGTGTGCAAACAAGGTGCATCTCTGATGGAGGTGAAGGAGCTCCTCAGGTGAAGGAGCATCTCAGATCTCAGGTGTACATTGAAGATGGGAACATTTCTGTGAAAATGCACCAGGGATATCCGATATGATGTCTAAACTGAAAACGGAAATGACATCGTAGCGCTGTCGCCCCATCCTTTCATGGTCAGGTGGTTTGAACATAGATCCCACTCTGTGAAAGTCTACAAGGTATTTCTGCCACTTTTATTTAGCAGCATCTCCTGCCTAATGCAACATACAAGTCTGGCAAGTAGCACATTACAAACACACTGCTGTTATGGAGTCAGCTGGGCATTAGTGCGGCTTGGCTGAGTTTCCAGTGGGTGACCAGGTACAGGTGTAAGCAGTGTTAGAGCAGGAGTTACACAGCGAGTTAAAGATAAAGCCAGTAACTTAAGACAACTATTCAAATCAGGTGTAACATTATGAGAACTCTGGGAACACGCAGTGGTGTCATGCAAGTGGAGGAATTCCTGGAATGTGTTTTTTCACATATCTCACCGTCTTGTTCTTGTTTTTTTGAGACACACACACTGGTAGAGGTGAAAGTGAAGCTTGGGGTCTGGGCGTAGGGTCAGCGGTCCGTCCAGTGCCACTAGAGCAGTCATCCTGACCGGCTAGGGTGTGTTTGTTCCCTTGTGGTGCCTGGAACAGTCTCCATGCCTCACCGTGTCCCTAAACTGAAGCAGAAGCCGTCGTGTTGAAATGACGACGCTGGGGAATCTCGCACAGCTAAATTCTCTCCAGTATCAACATCAGAAAAGGGGCGTGTTTCTGGCAGGAAGTGACTTACGACTCGAACTGATAATGGAATGCAGGATACGACCCCCACCCCTCCCGGTGTTTCCTTAGACGAGCAATTGCTCTCAATTATTAATATTGAGCGGACTGCAGTTACCAGCTTGTTAAATACCCTCAGAAATCCTTCACGTCACCTAAAAACGGGATGACATATGGCTCTGTGGGTCAAATTAGAATTTACTGGTCCCAGTGGGTTAAAGCCTCTGTGCCTGCCATCGATAGGTTGCCGGTTTGAATCCTGTGCTCAGCAAAGTAGCCACATCTCCAACGGGCCACTGAGAAAGGCCCTTAACCCCCTCAGTGGTGCTGGATGGATGGCAGACCCTGCGTCTTAAAAAGGAAAGAATAATGGGATATATGTAAATGAACACATTCCAATGTACTTCTATAATGGGAAATAAATTTCATTTAATTGAAGTGTGCTTCACTGCAGAGGCGGGTACACTGCTGCATACTGTTAGGAGGCTCAAGTTAGCACACAGTTTACTACTAACTTATATAGTCAATAAATAAATAAATAACTGTCACCCATTTTCACGGGCCGTCCTGAGCTGTACTTACATTCAGTCTAATTAGTGCCGGCCCTGAATCTGAGTGAGTACACACATCGTTGTATGGCCCTGTCAGTACTCCCTGCAGACATCAACCACTCCTTCATGAGTGTGTCCCCATCACTTCCCCGGCGTAGTTGTCTCACACGCTCCCCTCGTCAATTATTAAACGGACACAATATCCAGGCCGTTGCCGGGACGACGTGTACAGCCAGCCCCCACCACAGCACCGGGCACCTGGAGAATCCCTTTCGGAGGCTTCAACAGCATCAACGACAACACAAGCAACAAAAAAGGGGGGAAACAGCAGCAGCGACGAAGACCGCAACACGGTCGCCTTGCAAAGTTTCACATGGGCTTCTACACGACTACCTGACCCCACGTGAGCTTTGCCTGCAACTGCCACCTGGACGCCACTATGGATTCAGGTAAACAGCGAACCTCTGATTATCCTTGCATGCATCCCGCTTATTATTGTCCAACAAACTGCCAGACGTCCTCTGCATGCACAATAACTGAGTAATTAAATGACGAGACCGGGAATTGAGGCAGAGAACATTAAGGCAATGAATCGCAAAGCAAAATAAATTATTAATAAGGCTTCCAAAGGCACCGTGGCATTGAATTACTCTTGATCCTGGTAGAGTTCAAGCCTGATGACGCGTCTGTAATAGAGGAACGGAACCACCAGCATATTCCAATGATTTTTTAAACAGAAATACGATACTGTCCTTTACCAAGTGGTTTATTTCGCATTAAATCCCCAGTAAACTGGAGACTGTATTGCTTTCTGCCGTGACCACAAATTAATTTAATCCAGCTTCACATCCACATTGTGCCATTGTCACAAAACAAGACTGAAACCCCCCCCCCTTCACTCCAGTATATTTCAGTCCTTTCTGTTGACCAAATGTAACCACCAGCAGTTTCTGTTTGAGACCTTTTTCGAAAAATTCAACTTGCAGACTCACATAGATTGCATTTTAATTATGCCTTTCCTATAAAATACACACCTACAGGAAACTACCCTTGGTATGAATCTGTGTTTTACTTGAAAGAAGAACTACGGAAACATTTCCCAACAAAGGGCAACGGGAATGTTTTGAGTGTTTAAGGTTGATCAGCCTCCCAAAAACCCCTTTGGAAAAATTTAGCTGGAATTCCACTCCATTCTTTCAATAAATACTGATCACACCATTTCCCCTAGTTCCTAACTCCTCTCGCTGTCCAGTGGCTGCCATGTACCCAGTGCACTGGGGACGGGGGGGTCACTGAGTGGGTCTGGTGTGCTGGCACTTCAGTGACTGCCCTCACACCGACTGATACAACAACAACAAATTTATTTTTGTATAGCGCATTATCACATTACATCGTCTCAAAGCGCTTTACAGCATCCGCACCCAAAGCCCCCAGTGTGCATACCAAAGGCGACAGTGGCAAGGAAAAACAACCAAGAAGGAAGAAACCTTGGGAGAGGCCAGACTCAAAGGGGGAGCCCAACCTCCAGGGACCGGCAGGGATAGAGTCAATATAAGAGAGATAATCTCTCTTGCTCTGGGCGGGGCCTTCCTGCATTCTCTGCTTCATTTAAAGCATCATAGCAAATTAGCACCCTCTCTACCACACACAAATAGGGCGAGCATGACATGCAGGGTGGGGCCTGTCTGGGGTAGTGTGCCTTGGGTGGGCGCGGGCCTGGGGGCGACCATGTCTCACCCCCTGGCCTGGTCATGATGTGCATCCTACTGGGCACCTTGGGGAACATGGGGTGAGTCAGTGGGCCTTGGCTGGATACAGGGGTAACATGGCCAATTAACAACCCCTTTCCCCCCAGTTAATTCTCTTTTTGGTCCTTCTGGTTTTTCTTATTGGTACCTCCCAATATATTGCATTACCTTCCCCAATGCACAAAAAAGAGAAAAGTACCATATGTGCCCTCATAGTCTGCGCACACATGCTGCAGCGGCTATCGAGACAAACGGTTCTGTCACTGCATTTGTTCTCCCCCCCCCCCCCTTCTTCTTTCATATCTTTCCTTTTCGGTTCTATTTCATGATCCAGTCACCCTATTGCGTGTTTGTTCATCTTGTGATGAAAAACAAAAAAATAGAAAATCCCTGCAGAGCAAAACAAATGCAGGGATTTTCCCAGAAGCTAACAAGCATCCCATTCTTTGCCCCTGTAGTTTGTGCCTCCTCAGCCAATCAAGCAGAAATTCCCCCCACCTGCCCCGACAGTGCACCAGCCTTGGCTCAGCCACAGGTCCCATCACAAAGACACTCAGGACCTGTGGAAGATCCCCCACCTTACTAGCCCCCCGGCCGGGAAACCGACTGCGTCTTCTTCCCAACACCCTGCCCCCACTACCCGGAGCAGCAGATTGTCTACCCAACGGGTGCCCACCATCCAGTGTTCTTCCAGCCCCAGTTCATGCCCTCGGCCAGCTACCCACCCTACAGCATCGTAAGAGCCGCCACATTCCAGCGCCTCTGCTGGTTCCTCCTGCGCTCGCAGCAGCTTGCGTAAGCAGCTGAGTGTTGCAACAGCCCCCCCCCCAATACTGCGTCAGATATTGCGTCAATGGTCCCGTGTCTTGCGTCTCCTTTGTGAGAACCTTCCTGTTCTATTTCCAATGGCCGTACAGGCATATGGAGATGACACGGGATCAGAACTGCAGGCCCAACATGGGACACCGAGATCTGGGCAGGGGGGCTGCTCGCCATGCCCACAGGGTTTTAGTTGCAGGCGCAAGATGCTGTCTGATGGCCAGACTTTGTTTTGCTTGTTACTGCGCTTTTCAAAGGCAAATTGCTCTTCACCATTTTTACTGAGCAAGCATATTCAACTTCTGGAAAAAACAGTAACGAATGTAAAAGTGTGAGTGCAACATGGATCCTGTTGACACTATTGAGCTGTTCCGGTGACTCATGCTCAAATGATCTCTCATTTCTGGCTCCTTTCAGTATGTGAGTGGGCCAACCTCAGGTCAAGAGAACAGCTCCCAGCCCAAGGACTACATGGTGGAGTCTCTGCTGGTCACCATCTTCTGCTGCCTAATCAGTGGCCTCGTGGCCCTCATGTACTCGTATGAGGTGAGGTCCGCTTTAGCCGCGAGGCCCCGATCAGTGTGTATGTGTGTGTGTGGGGGGGGGGTCACTGCAACATCCTCACAGGGATTTTTTTATTTGTTGTGTCCCGACCCCCCCAGACGCGCGCTGCCCTGGCCCGGGGAGACCTCGCAGAGGGAGAGCGGGCATCCCGCAAGGCCCGGCAGATGGTTCTGCTCAGCCTGCTTTTTGGGGTCTGCGCATGCCTGGCCTGGATGCTGTACGTGGTGGTAGCCCTCTGTATCTAATAAGCAGATGGCTTCTTCCTTTAGAAGCTCAGTTCATATATGTATTTCTGCCTGCCATATTATATGTATTCCAAGGTTCATCTTGCAAAATTCTATATAAAAAAAAAAAAAAGTATTTTACTTCGGAATTAATGGGGAGGTAGATCAGGAAGCAAACTTTGTAAGCATGCTGTCAAAATCAATTTATGAGAAATAAAGGTGAGGCTTTGTGTGTATAGTGAAGTGTGTGAACAATGAAATTTTCATAGCCGACCTATAAGTGGCATTCATCTAGCCCAACAGACTCTCAACCTTTCCATCCCACAAAATATTTTGGTACCAAGGACCTTCTTGGTACAAATTAGTGGACCACTCAACTCGAGTCTTTACAGTCACAAATCTGATCTCACCTGTACTAGGTGCAGGGTAGTCAATGAGAGCAAACCAAAGTGAGATTATTTTTGGTGTTGGTAAAGCTGCAGTTTATTATGTAGTATCAGAAAATACAATTTAAAAACAACTGGGTTCCATCAGCTACACTGCTTGGACCCTAAGAGGAGGAATGGTATGGGGTGGGGCAGTATGCAGGAAGAACAGAAGGCACCAGAACAATGAACAAGTTACAGAAAGAGGGTCTCTGCTATGTGACTGACATCCGACAGTGACGTCTGCAGAAGTGGTGAGCAGTTCTTAGAAAAGCATGCGATTGTTTAGGGGGGGGGGGGGGAGGATGGGGGATTAAAATGGAAGGTGAAGATGAAGAATTGCAGTGTATGACATTGTTGTGATAAATCCAAAGGTGAGAGGAATGCATCACGAGTCAAGGAATTAGTTATACAAGATAGAGACCGACACTGTCGTAACACAGACGCTCTTCAGTGTTCGTGTGCTGCGGTTATTTATTAGGCAAAGACTGAACAAACAGGAACAATCATGCATGACATGAGGAAATGTGTGATTCTGAATTACGTCAAGCTAGACAACAAACATACTCAAACAGACATCATATGCTTCAGTGATCCGTACGTGCAAAAAAACTTAAAGCTTAAACTGGAGTTTTAAACGTGATCTCAGGCCTCAGATCCATTATGGACACAAACTCTCCTTTATAAAGGTTTGGGTATAACAAAGTATTTCCTTACAGATCCCTTTAAAGCCTTCAGTTATTTCTAGGACTGTTACATTGACTAACCACCGTATTATTTGAACCTCAAGTTTCCAGTAAATTTCCAGCACATCATCAGGTATGTTACACAGTGTTGTGCACACATCACACAAACTGACCAGGGTAACCTGAGCTCAAACCAGCCACATTTTTCCAAAGCTTGGTTTGAGGTGTGTTAAGCGCACTGCTGGATGTGAGCTCCACACAGGGCTAGAGCTCAGTGCAAGGCCCTCATATCCCTGCCTTAAGGCCATGTGTGCTGCCGGCTGTTGGGTAACCCACACCGCTCTCCTGTTAAAGGCAGTAAATGAAAACACCACACGCGTGCCATGCAGGAGACAGCGATGTGGCCAACAGGCCGAACTGACTGAGCGGTGAGCTACAGATTTCCAGGCATGCATTTGAGGTGAAGCAGCTGCGCGGATCATGCGAGGGGAGTTGGACCAACAAGAGGGCGATTTCACAAAAACAGCAATACATCAACCAGCAGGATCCGACGGAGCTGTTAACCAAGCCGACTTCACAGGAGACTGGGGCAGACGACACCAGCAGTGCACAGGTATTATTCACATTTACTCATTTTATCTGTCATATGTCGTTGCCTTTGGTTATTCTTACACTGACTGCAGAATAAAATCCAAAATAAAAAGTAAAATAAAAGCCCTGGAGCATTTCCACATTTAAACGCTTCACATATGTCCAGATTTAAATAATTTTTCTGCAAACACTTAATTTCCATAGGTCATTTCCTTTAATCTTTATCAGTTTGTTGCCAGTAGGTGTGCAGGTATATGTGTGTGTGTGTGTGTGTGTGTGTGTGCGTGTATGTGGGTACTTATACGCCCAGCTAGCCTGCATCAGTCCGTGGGTGTCCATGTTGTCAACCATGTGTCCACCGGTCCTCATTAGCTGAGCAGCTCCAGGTACGTGACGGGCACCTTGCCTTTCTGGTTACCCTTCTCACCCATGAGCCAGTCGGGGTCCATACCGGGGACGGTGTAGACGGTGATCAGCTGGGGACGGGAGCATAAGGGTCAAACGCAGACAAAACACGTGCAAACGCAGACAAAACACGTGCAAACGCAGACAAAACACGTGCAAACGCAGACAAAACACGTGCTGAGCCCTCACCTCGTCTGCCAGCAGAGACAGCTCGCTGGTGTCCGCCGCATCATAGTCATACAGCACCTTAGCTTTACGCGTCCCTGCGGCGGGCGCTCGCACATCCTCCAGCTTCAACATGTCCACTGTAGCCCCCGGGGAGTCCTCCACAGATGGGGGGGTGACAGAGGCCCCCAAGGACACAGAAGGGTTTCCAGCAAACATGTTGGTGAATCTGGATGAGAGGGATGAAGACCGGGCACAGGCCTCAGGTTACATACAGGTCAACTTCACACTATATAAATGCAGCAGCACCTAATGCTTCCAACCCAGGTAAAGGTCTACTTACACGTCTCCATCGGAACTGGGAGCACAAGGGGTAAAGGAGGAGGACACAAGTAAGACACAGCTTCCATATGTGGAGGGCACACAGCAAAAACTATGGGGGGGGGGGGCTGTCCTGGGATCACCGGGCCCGTTCCCAAGGCAGGGCCTGCAGGGACGGCGGGC